>JAWNNB010000168.1:0-125134 GCA_035043285.1 Drosophila subsilvestris
GGGCTTTTGATGCTGATCATGAATATATATACTTTACCACAAATACAATATACCCCTTAACTCTTTTTGAGTATGGGTATAATAGCATTTAAAGATTATGAGGAGTTAGGCAACTCGCGAAAACTACCGATGGCCGGCTATTGTCAATGGAACCCAAGCTTAAGAAACAAAAAGAACTACAGAATGGATACAAAGGATTATGAAGGAGTACAATGATCTCGGTCACATTGCTAAGATTAATGATGGATCGATGATAAAATATTACCTTCCTCATCAAGCTGTCATTAGAGAGGGAAATGCCACTACAAAACTGAGAGTGGTCTTCGATGCATCTGAGAAATCATCATACGGGAAAAGTTTGAATGAAATTATGCATACAGTCCCAAGGCTACAATGAGACATATTCGACATCATCAACAAATGGAGGACATGGAATATTGTCTCAGCCGCCGATTTGGAAAGAAGGTATAGACAGATACGTATTGCCGAAGAAGATCGGCCATACCATCGCATTCTCTGGAGGGATGATCCAAGGAAACCCATAGAAGAATATGAGCTACAAACATTTACATATGGAACATCGTCGGCACCATTTTTGGGTGTCCGAACATTATTTGAGATTGCAAAACATCATCAAAAATGACTTTTACATGTATGATTTGATGACGGGAGCATATACGATTGAGGAAGCGCAAAGGATTCAAACAATAATTGCGCCAACTTACAGACGAATGGAAAAAGTTCACAGCAAGCATGGATATGTTAAAGGATCTTCGTATTCCTCGATGGTTGGGCAATCATCTCAACTGTCAGGTGGAAATGCATGGATTCGGCGATGCATCAGAGAAAGCATACGTTGCAGTAATTTACATAAAAACGCCCTACTTTATAAAGCTGCTGACAGCTAAAACAAAAGTAAATCCCATAAAGATTCGGAAATGCGCAGCTCATTTTCTAGCCAAGCTAATGAACCATGCAGCAGGATCAATAGCAAAAGCTACTTTACCATGGATTCGCGAAAGTAAAAACAAGGACAAGTTCATAAGGAAACGAGTGGACGAAATAAAATATAACGTGCCACAAGCAATATGGCATCATGTTAGCACAAAGGAAAATCCCGCTGATAGTGCATCGCGAGGAATCTCGCCATCCAACTTACAAGATCTTCGTATTTGGTAGGACAGCCCAAGTTGGCTGATATTACCACAAGAACAATGGCCAATAACGTCAAACGAACAAACGGAACATAAATGACATTAGTCAATTTAAAAGATGAAGGAGAATTTATGAATGAGCTTGTGTCACGCTATTCGAGTTGGCTCAAACTGAAGAGAGTAGTCGCATATTAAAGCGTTTTTACCATAAAGGCGGCACCTTACCACAGTACTTGACGTCAGTGAAATTACAATCGGCTGTAATGCTCATTATAAAATTATGCCAAAATAAGCAGTTTGAAGATAAAATTCAGCAGCTCAAACGAGGGGGAACAGTGAAAAAAACAAGCCTCTACCCATTCCTGGACAAGGACTACTTAGAGTAGATGGACGTTTGGTTAAGTCTGACCTTCGGTTTAACTCAAAACACCAAATTATACTTATGAAGTCGCATCTAACCTGACTCGTAACACTACTAAACACGACATTTCCGCTGTGGCCCGAAATTACTTTTTCTAATAGATTTCGGGATTTTTAATTTTTTAAAGAATTATGGTTTTTCTTTATGGTTTAATTTTTTTTTAAGTCTTTTTAAATCTGATTTTTTCATGTTTTTTTCAGAGGTAGTGCTTCTATTTTTTACACAACTTAAGTATCTTATATATTGTTTCTTAGGACTTTGCAGTTCTGAAAAGCTGATAAATGCAGCTATAAATCAGACACGTTGTAGCTTCAGCTTAACGTCTGGAAGATATTAAGCTGTTAAGTTCAAATTTGATAATTTGTTTGCGGTATTTTTCACGAAATTTTTAAAACACTCAGGAAAAAAATTATATACTGTCCTTTATTTTTTTGTGTACAGGTGCATTAATTAGGCGTCGTGTAAGGTATTGTTCATTAAAATCTATAGAGAAACGGTGGAGCTACAGCTCGTTAACCAAACCCAAAAAAACAACGCCTAATTAATGCGTATAGGATATCTAAAACCAAAAATGTTAGCCAAGAAATATTTTTTTTCGACTTTTCCTGAGTTTTTTAAGTCAAAATTTCGTGAAAAAATACTGCAAAAAATTATCAAATTTGAACTTCAAAGCTTAATATCTTCCAGACCTTAAGCTGTAGCAAAAGCGTGTCTAGGTCTGATTTATAGCTGCACTTGTCAGCTTTTCAGAACTGCAATGTAACATGCAACCAAAAATAAGATCCTAAAGTTATGTAAAAAAAAAATACTACATCTGAAAAAAATACCAGATTTAAAAAAATTCACTAAAAACGAGAAGGAACGTGAGTCGCTTCTAGTCGGGACTCTACTTTTATACCCGTACTCAGTCAGTATATACATTTGTGAGCTTATGATTGAAATTTAAAAAGAAATTTTAAAATTTTACATTTTACATTTTTTTGCTACATTTGTTAACTACATCTACATGTAAAATGTAGATAATACATGTAGAACAGATATTCTACATCTACCATTTGGATTCTACATCCCCTCCGCTACGGGTTGCTCGCGCATTGCACAGGGCAGAGTGTGTGCGAGCGAGACAGAGAATGAATAGCGTCAGCAACGCCAGAGGAGGTGGGGAAGCAACTGAAAATTAATTTCTTTGTTCTGGCTATAATAATGATCCGATCTGTACCAGATTTCGCAATCTGGTGGATATGGTCATTCTTAACGATACTGCGTTTTTAGTTTTATCGTATGTTTAAAATTGTGGATGCCACAGATTTTCGTCCTTTCTGAAGGAGATAGGGGGCGGGGCGAAATTTTGAAATACACTTGTAACAGTGTGATATCACATGATTCTCGAAACAAAATTTGGTTGATCTAGCTCTTAAGGTCTCTGAGATCTAGACGCTCATCAAGACAGACAGACAGACAGACGGACGGACGGACGGACGGACAGACAGACATGGCTCTATCGACTCGGCTATTGATACTGATCAAGAATATATATACTTTATGGGGTCGGAAAATTTTCCTTCTCTGCGTTACACACATCCACTTTTACCACAAATACAATATACCCTTTAACTCTTTTTGAGTACGGGTATAAAAACTAAACCATAAAAAAAAAATGTTCAAAAATTTTAAATCTCGAAATCTATCGGTAAAATCATTTTGGGCCACAGCCTAAATAAAAAGTTCAGTTTTGTCGAGTAGTGTAATTAAAGAATGCCATCATGCAACCTTTCATGGAGGAAATCAGTTGATGGAAGCGATGATCAGACGTCAATATTGGATATTATCAGCCAAAAGATATAAAACGATTTGTGCGAAAGTGCGTCAAATGTATCCGATATCGTCAGGAAGCAGATAAGCAAATGATGGGAAACTTACCAACACACTCCAAAATTTTGGCATTAGTGTAATATTTTTTGTGTTAAATATTTGAATGCTTTTTTAATATTTGGATTCCTTAATAATAAGATAGAATAAAACTTATTTTAGAACATTTTACATTTAAACACCACTGACTTTTCAAGAATACTTTAACAGAATACTACTTTTGATCAGCACAACCAATCACAAGGGTTGAATTGAGATGCTTTTAACCTAATTATCAAATGGTATTAATGCTTTCTGCCCGTTTTTGCCCCTTTTCGGGAAATTTAACATATTGCAGGTGTCTATGAGTTCACTCATGCAGCGCTGCTTGTGGTTTGGGTCAACAACAAACGCGATGCAGACGCTGTAAAAAGTTATATTTTAGAAAATATTGATGAAAACTATCTCACTGAAGGCCAACCGATTGTAATTTTAAAGAAAGTTACCAATTTGTTACCTTTGTGAACAATCACTTACCGAAATACATTCACATGTTGGAGCGATTCAAATAAAATCACAATCAGTTAAATATATTTTTTTAAGTTCAAGTTTATTTTTAAGTATTCTTATCATAATTCATGATTTAAACTAGTTTTGTATAATAAATACGACATAAATGGGTTTTTGTTAGTTTGGGGCGGAGAGAAGGCGTGGTCCAAAAAAATACATTTTTTTTTTCGGAATTCTAGTTTAGTCTAAGCATTCGTGCAAATTTGTAGGCGTCTAGCTTCATTTTTAGAATAAATGCCAAAATTTTGGATTTTTTCCCCATAGTGTAACGTAGCGAATAACAATGTCCAGCCCGCTTACACACACGAGAGTGGACAATTTCCTATGAGATGTTCAAAAGGAAGAGGCCAGATGTCGTTCAAAAAGATATGTAGCAGTACTCATATGCTTTGCAACTAAAGCGATTCACTTGGATATATGACCACAGAAGCATTCTTGGCAGCATTTAGGCGATTTACAGCACGGCGAGGGAAATGCGCTCACCTATATTCGGACAATGGAACGAATTTTGTGGGTGCCAATCGGTGTCTAGACGCAGACTTTAAAAAAGCAATTAAAGGAAATAGTGACCAATACTAGCCAATGAAAACACAACATGGCATTTCTCCCCGCCGTCAGGACCCCACTTTGGTGGAATTTGGGAAGCAGGCGTAAAATCGATGAAGCATCATCTAAAAAGGTCCATCGGAGAAGGCAAGCTCACCTTTGAAGAGATGGCAACCGTATTAGCCCAGATTGAAGCAGTACTAAACTCTCGCCCACTTTATACTTAAAGTTATATATAGCCAGAGTTCTACCAACTCATCCAGGCATCGACAGTCATGTACGAGTAGCATCGTTGGAATGTGAGAAAAGTAGATTCAAGCGGCCAATACACAAAGTGTGTCCCTCGTTGAGATCAAGGAATACGCAGAAAGCAATAATCAAAAGTAAGCGGAAAAAACAACGCTTACTACCTTTAAGCATCAGAATTTCAACCTATGGGGAACGCTGCTCTGCTTACTAATGATAATGCCAGTATGGATAGCAGCACCCATTAATATAACTAATGGAATAGTACACGATATGTCAGATAAGGCAGCCGTAGCCGTAGGACAAGTAGATGCCATGGTATCAAAATTGAAATTGATCGTGTATTTTGATATAAAGTCATTTCTTGAAACTAATGATCGGATAAATATTAAGCTACTGAAGCTGAACGATATATGCCCCAAATTGGAAAAATTCAAAACGGATTGCTTGCATGTTATCAGTAATATGCAAAAGAAAATATCACGCATAGAAGATACAAACAAACACATGTTTGGGCATAGAAATGCAAGAGTCAAAAGAGCATCGTTCGGATTTTTGGGATCATACTACCATATATTGTTCGGGCTAATGGATGAAGAAGACCGGGAACATGAAAGTGCTTCTCGAAAATCAAAACGATTTAAAATTTCTGATAAAAAAGCAGACGACAATTGTTGAATCGACTTTTAACGTTTTGACAAGAAAGACCAAGGAAGTCAACGAACAATTCAATGATATTGAAGTTCACGTTAACCATTTAAAACAGAATATAAAGAAGAACTTTTACATCTATCAAGAATCAATCAGATTATTTTTGCTAGCCAAACAACTCAGCATGGCGATTGCGGAGAGCGAAAGAATTTAAGCAGACATAGTAGGAACTGGTTGATATCAATCACGGCAAGCTGAACCCAGATCTAATTACCCCGACCCAAATAAACAACGAAGTTCAAAACATTAGAGAGCATTTACCTGAGAAGTATAAGCTTCCTGGAAGCCATATACAAATTACTAGTTGCCAGTGGAGCGTAAGTCGACGACAAATTAGTTATCAGCGTAAGTATCCCGTTGATAAACAGTCAATCATCCAGACTATATAAAATAGTCCCCATTCCCTTTGAGACGCACAACCACATAATGATTCCAGTAGTACGAGATTCCTATCTAGTTTACAACTTTATGCTTGACTCATATTATGTGATGTCCGAACCCTTTTTACACAAACGCGAACCTTCGACGTGTATATCTGCGAAGGAAATTGGCCATGGGCCAATGCAAATGATGATGCGTGCGAAATATCACCTCTGAAGCCGTCAAGTACTTACCAGTGCACATTTATTGAGGCTAAACCACTACCATTTTTGGTGAAGCTAAAAAAGGACAACGACTGGCTCTTCAGAACGTTTAACAAGACATCAGCTCAAATACAGTGTAAATCTTGAGGTTATAAACGACTTACCACTACAAGGGATACTTTCTCTACAATAAGGATGTACAGTTCGATCAGGAGGAACTACACTGTTTTCACCAAAAAAGATTGAAAGTGAATAATCAAAGTCATTTACCATTGCCGTAACGAAGGAAATCTAAATGTAGAATCTAAATGGTAGATGTAGAATATTTGTGCTAAATGTATATCTACATTTTAGATGTAGATGTAGTCAACAGATGTAGCAAAAAATGTAAAATGTAAAATATTTAAAATTTCTATTAAAATTTCAAACTGAGTGCGGGTATAAAAGAAGAGTTGCGACTAGAAGCGACTCACGTTTCTTCTCGTCTTTTTTTTGGTTTGACTGTATTTTATTTATTGAATCTTTTCTATTAGAGACTGACGACAAGTATGAAAACCTTAACATAATACATTTATTTAATTAATTTCACTTAATTATTTAGTGTACGTCACTAACTAAGTATTATCTGGGTGGGGAGGTCTTTTCGACGGAGCCGTGTATGAGCTAGTGTGCCAGTTAGTGATGCTTTCACCTTGGAAATTTCATCTTTAACTGATCCTACATTTAAGTCTTTATGGATGTTTTCATTCCGTATGTACCATGGCGCCCCAGTGATAGTTCTTAGTATCTTCGATTGAGCTTTCTAGATTATTTCTAAATTACTCGCGCAAGCATTTCCCTATAGCTCGGAGCCGAATTTCCAGATGGGTTTAAGAACTGCATTGTACAAAAGTACTTTGTACTCCAGTTTTAGTGGTGAACGGGTGATTATTAGCCAATGTAGATTACTGGCTTTAAATTTAAGTATATGTATTCGTCTTCTCTTCGATGTGCTAACGCCAAGTAAGTCTTCTATACAGATGAACACCGAGGAATGTTACTTCGGTGGTTTGTGGAATGTGGATGCTGTTCAGGTATAGGTGAGGGCAAGTTTTTCTGTTAAGGGTAAAGGTGACATGCTTGCACTTTTGCTCGTGTACGTGTATGTGCCAGTCTGCTGGCCAATTTTTAAGGCCGAGATGAGATGACAAATGTTCCCTTGCTGTAGTAAGGCTGTTAATCAAAATATCTGATGTGAAGATGAATTACAGTGTCGGTCCAAGCACGCTGCCTTGTGGTACACCAGCTTCAATTGGATGATATTCAGAGAGGAAATCTTTGCATCGTACTGTGAATCTTCTTTGCTGTAGGAATGACTCCAATATTCCATGGATGTTCTGTGGAAGTAATATTTTAATTTTGTAGATTAAGCCTTCTTGCCAAACGCGGTCGAAGGCCTGAGCAACATCCAGAAAAACAGCGGAGCAGTACTCTCGTCTTTTAAATGCATTTCTTATCGCAGAGGTTATGCGGTTTACTTGTTCAATGGTTCCATGTTTTTTCGAAATCCAAAATGGTGCATCGGGATGGCACCGTTGCTGTGTAGGTGTTGTTTGATACGATTCAGGAGTACCTTTTCAAATAACTTTGATAGGAAAGTCAGCAGACTGATAGGTCTGTATGATGATGGCTTGGACTAGTCTTTTCCTGCTTTATGGATCATGGTGACGACTGAATTCCTCCATTCTTGAGGACAATAGCCCCATTTCATCATTTTGTTTAATATCATGGAGAGGAAATATACTGCACAGATCGGCAATTCTATGGTCATTTTAGGGGAGATGAAATCGAGGAACGGAGCTTTCTTTTGCTTTGAGATTCGGTCTTTAAAGACCCTTGGGACTTATCCTGATTGGAATATGATAGGAATATGAGTAGCTTTGGAATTGTTGGGTGGTGGGAGCACAAATCTTTTTGTTGCTGGATGTGGTTTGAAAACGTTTTCTAGATGAATGGCAAATGTATTGGCCTTCTCTTTATTGCTGCGAGCCCACTCTCCTGTTTGTGTACGCAAAGCTGATTCACTCTCGATTGGTGGACATACGCCTTATTAAGCTTTCCACAGTGAAAATCGTTTGCTAGTTTTGGCTTTGTTTTTTTCATCTTCTAGGTATCTGCGTAATAGGTGCTTAGATATGTTTAGCCGCTCTTTCGAGGCAGGTGATCTGTGGTCTTGCCACTCTCGCCGAAGCCTTCTTTTATCACGTAGCAACACTTCAATGTGCCTAGAAACACGACTGTTGTTGGAAAGTTTATTAGCTGCCAATATTGGTCTAGAGTGATTTGCCGCCAGTGACATTGCAGATACGAATGCGTCAACTGAGATATCAATGTCATCTTTACAATAAATGTTTGGGCATCAATCAATATGGGAACTTATGTTCCTGGATTTTGTGTGTGGGCGTTCCGCAAGCTGCGGATGGTCGTAAAGGTGAAGTATAAGGGGCGAGTGATCAGATGATAGATCTGTTAAGTGTTCTACATGGATCTGATCTTGCAGCACTATTCGTGTAACTGCAAAATCGTAACCCAAAAGCGTTATATAGTTGTCTTCCTTTTGGGTTGGTAAGTCGAGATCCCAATGCCAACATTGAAGTCACCAGCTGCTATAAATCGGTCACCTAATAGGTCAAAGAATTTTATAAATTCTGATTCGGAAATGCAGAATCGCGGTGGGCAGAATACTGCGGAAAGGTTTATTTAGCCGCTCTGAGTTTCAATATGGATTGATGTTGCCTCTAGATAAGGTATAGCAAATGATGGCAACGGATAATCCTTATGCGATTCTTGATCAGAACGCCAGTACCTCTATGTGCCTTACCATCGGGATAATAAGTCGCATAGACTAGGTGAGTCTCTGATATAAGCATTGCGTCAATGTCGTGTTGAGCGAAGAATTGCAAGAGCTCGCATTTGTGCTGTCAAATGCCATTTGCATTCCAGAATTCCAGATTTCTGTTTGAGTAGGAGCTCCAGGAGGAGATTTTGATTGTGCATAAGCTCCTACATCGTTTGTTGTATTGCTACCATTGTGTTTGTTATAGTTACCAGCATTGACTCGATTCCACCAGGCGATTGGGACGGATTTGTAGGGGTATGCTGGGCAGTAATTTCTGGGATTTAGCTGTTTGAGATGCGTTTTGTTATTCCAAGTCTTATGCGTTTTTGTTATACCGCGTTTTATAATTCACTTCACTTTTTAATATTGATTTCTAACAATAATTAAATTTGTTATTCATACGTCCATTACATAGCTGTCATTTTCGTTTTGTTATTCCAAGTGTGATTCTTTTTTGTTATACCACGGTTTTTAGTGACTGACGTTTACAGTATCCTATTCTGGTCTCCTGGCTCTAAGCTACCTATCCACCAATTTTTAGCCATTTCTGTATAGCCGTTCCTGAGTTATAAATAGTGTAACTAACACGACTTTCTTTTATATACCTTTAACTGAATCGGGATTTTTGGATTTTAGAAAAAATCAAAGTTCATCTAATTTAAAATTAGTTCTAGTTGGAGAATGGTCCGATTGCTCTGGAATGGTAGTATGCTCATAAGAGTTAGTGTTTGGTATGTCTGCAAGAAAATCTTGATATTCAACATCATTCCAAGCACTTTTTGTTGGCTTGATTTGTTTATATAATTTAAGACTTTAAATTTTTTGCCACATTTCCTTTGGAGATGATGGATTTGAAATTGCGTTGGAAAGTGTGTTCATGTTGTCTTTTCTAATCTTAAAAATGTAATTATTTAGAGTTTTGTTAGTTTTAATATTTTTAAGTGCGTCCGTAAAGAGTTTAGTTTTTTAATATTTTTTTCTCTTAGCATTTCTTAATCTAAAAAGTCTTTCACTTGCCTCATCCCAGTATTTTTTAGGAATAAAAAAACTTATTTACAGATAATTTTATTTTATTTTTTAAGATTATGTTTTGAATGGTTGAATTATTTAGGTTTTCTAATGTTCTTATTTTTGTCTCAGAGAAATCCTCAATTACTCTTTTGTGTACAATTTTGTAGCTAGGTTTTATGGAGTAGTTTGAAATATCAATCAATAACTATAGGGAAATGGTTGCTGTTGGAAATTTTGGAGTTTTGACGGACCAGCTTATGTTATTATTGGATATAAGGAATGTTGCGAAAAGAAACTGCACATGCGGGTTGCACGCATCCAGTTTTTTCATATCGTCTATATTTTCGGAGAGACTACCATTCTTCTTTAAATTTCGCTTGACAATGGCCCAATATCGCTCAATTGGCCGAAGCTCTGGGCAAGCAACGCCAGAGTTGAACGGGCATAGTGGGCTGACGCTAGATCTGGCCAAAATATTTTAGACACATTGTGTTTTTGATAAAAAGGTATCAGGCGTTTTTTTAAACACTCCCTCATATAAACATCAGCGTTAATTGTCCATTTTTTTTTAAAAGGACTGGTTCTTAAGCCACAGGTGCAAATGGACTGCCATATCGGCACTTTCTCGCCAAATTTATCCACTAGAATTTTTGACACCGAGTCGTCAACAGTCCCACCTTTCGCTTTTGGGCCGGGTAACGTTTTTGAGTCCAATTTTACATATGTTTCGTCGTCCATAACAATGCATTCACTGCATCGCAGACTCTTTTCGGAACTTTTTGTTCTTTGTATGTCTTTAAGCTATGCCGTTTCTTTGTTCTTTGTACCATACTCATACTAGTTGTCCCTTTTTTGCTAATTATTGAACGGACATCGTGCTGTCTTTGTGGATTAAGGACAATACTTTTTTATCAACTTTTTCTTCACTTGTACTTTTTTTTCTTCCAGTTTTTAGAAGTTCTTTTAAAGAACATGTCTCTCCAAACTTTATTATAATGTTTTTTACACTATTAGCACTAACTTTGTAGCGTGTCTGCACGACACACCTTTTTCAGTGCAGTAATTGTGCACAATTTTTTTGCGATCTTGTTCTTTAATTCGAATCATTGTTGAAAGTGAAGGGCGAATAGTGAAAAGAGAACAACGCAGAATTCATCCAGCTTTCTAACGGTGCATCGCATGACATGATCGAAGGCTCGCACTGCGAAAAATTGACGATTGAAAGTGTGCAGTTTCTTTTCGGCACATTCCTTATTTAGTAGTGTAATGTCTAGTGCTGAAGAATAATTAGGATTTGGTGAAAAAGTTGGAGAGCCATTATGCAAGTCAAACCTGAATTCAATAAGACTCTCTCCAAATAATTACCTCTAGCATTTTGCATGATGTTTCCCCACATGGACGATTTGGCATTAAGGTCACAGATTTTTTTAAGGGATCATGTCAAAACAAATCATCTGCAAGTTATGCTCTTATTAATTCGTTAGCTCATGAAAAATTAATTCATTTGAAATCTAAACACTTAAATTTAATTTTCACGGACGGTTCAGTCTCAGAAAATTATGTGGGTTGTGCTTTTATACATAAAAAATCGGGATTCGTTAAAAGTTTCTTTACCAACAAAAAATTATCGTCACTCACAACCGAGCTTATAGCCATTAAAAAGGCCATTTGCATTTCCGAAAATTGTATTAAAACTGCTATCTGATAGTCTCAATGGGGTTTTAAATTTTAAAAAATCAATCCAGATAATTACATTGCCAAAGAAATAATAAAAACGAGAAGGAACGTGAGTCGCTTCTAGTCGCGACTCTACTTTTATACCAGTACTCAGTCAGTATATAAAATTGTGAGCTTATGATTGAAATTAAAAAAAAAATTTTTAATTTTACATTTCACATTTTTTTGCTACATTTGTTAACTACATCTACATCTAAAATGTAGATTATACATGTAGAACAGATATTCTACATCTACCATTTAGATTCTACATCTCCTCCGCGAGATGGCGCTCGCGCATTGCACAGGGCAGAGTGCGTGCGAGCGAGAAAGAGAATGAATAGCGCCAGAGGAGGTGGGGGAAGCAACTGAAAATTAATTTCTTCATTCTGGCTTTAATAATGATCTGATCTGATTCAGATTCGGCAATATGATAGATATGGTAATTCTCTACGATACTGCGCTTTTAGTTTTATCGTATCTTCAAAACTGTGGCACAGATTTTCGTCCTTTAGTGGAGGCGGAAGTGGGCGGGGCGAAATTCTGAAATACACTTGTAACAGTGTGATATCACATGAGTCTGGAAACAAAATTTGGTTGCTCTAGCTCTTATAGTCTCTGAGAACTAGGCGCTCATCAAGACAGACAGACAGACAAACAGACAGACATACAGACGGACGGACGGACAGACAGACATGGCTCTATCGACTCGGCTATTGATACTGATCAAGAATATATATACTTTATGGGGTCGGAAAATTTTCCTTCTCTGCGTTACACACATCCACTTTTACCACAAATACAGTATACCCCTTAACTCTTTTTGAGTACGGGTATAATAAAAAAAATTGTATTTATATTTGTTATGTTCATAGCCACTTTGACCTCGAAGCCCTTATGATTGAGTCCATCCAATTTCTCATTTATTGGGACTGTTGGTTCGATTCCTTTGATAACCACTTGTAATCCTTTGCTACTTTTAATTTGGTTGTGTAGGAATTAATTTTTTAATTTTGACCATATTTGACCACTGATCGATAGTTTTGTTCGTCCTTGACTTGTATTTTGGTTTCATTTATGTTACCCCTTATTATGGACGTGACATAGAATGTATCTGAGCCACTTTTATCTGAAAAATTTTTAACTAGCTCAGCCCAATTTGGCTGCCGAACATAGATAGGTGGCGGCCTGGACGCCTTCGCCGTTTGAGCTATATCCTGATCCTCATTTTGGACACTGAGGATCGCTAATCGGTTAGTTGCAAGTGCCTTATGTGGCACAGTGTTTTCGGCTATCTTACTTATTTTGGGTGCATTTTTTGTAGGTTGCGGGCTCAATTGTCTCTTTATTTGCACATACCGATCGAGCCCGGTATGAATAAACGCTCTGTTATCGTTTTTCGAGCTTATCGGTTGGGAGGGGTGGGGATTGTCGCAGTGGGTCGACAATACCGGGCGCTGAGCAGTTGCAGTTGTTGTTGTGGTTGCTGTGGTCGAAGTCGCCGTTTTAAGCGAGGTCATTGTACTTGTGGTCGTTGCTAATAGCAAATCATTGGAGAGGGACACAGGATATAATTTGTTTTGGACTTTTCCAAAACTTTTAAAGTACAAATTAAACAAAAATATCGCACAAAATCATTATCTTTGCATTTGAAAGCTTAATATTTCCCAGATGGTAAGCTAAAACAACATAGTGCTTAGATTTATTTTAATAATTGCTACATTTCTTTGCTCTTCTAAATGACAAAGTTCATTACAACTCCATGTAAGATACTTAGGTAGTACTCAGACGCGCTAAATTTTCGGTTGACCGAAATCAGGGATGATATTCGTATGAAACCGATAAGAAATCATCCCTGTTTTTCGGTCGACCGAAAATTTCGCAGCAGGCGTTTCGCAGATCGGTACTCAACTCCGAAGAAATGCTATTCGATACATAATAGTAAAGCAACCGATGGTATTTTCCCATCACGATCGGAAATGGGATATATTTCCATTTACGTCGTCCAAATGACACACATACACACTCTAAAAATGGAAAGCCAGCTACAAAAGTGAAATAATGAAGACAAATGTAATCTAATTAGGGCAGTCGAATTAATACAGATTGTGTGGATATTATTATTTATTAATTTTATACCTTTTATTCCTTTTGATTGATTAAATTGAGTAATCAATCAAAAGGAAATAAAAACAATGTTGATTGCATATCTGTCCTGCAGGATCGGATTTATCCAATATTGCAGTGTGCATTATCGTCTTCCAGCTCCACAGGGCCCACAAAAAAGACATTTCTGCTTGCTTTAATACAACATATGAAATTTTAACAGATTTCTGTTTGTAAACAAACACAAAACAGTGTAACCGTAGAGAATGCAGTTCGACCACTTTGGTCATACTGGGCACCGAGCGGAATATACAGCACTTTCGGGCGACGGAAAATTTAGCGCATCTGAGTACTAGGCCTTATGTGAACAAAAATTGCGCTACCTCGGAAAAAAGTAAAAAAAAAATACCATTTTTTAAATGGCAACAAATTATCACCAACATTTTTAAACCCTCAAATCTATCAAAAGAAGTTGGTTTGCTTCAAAGCGGTGAAATAGTATCGGGTAGTGTAGTTAGAGCCATAAACTTTTCCATTTTTTCTGCATTTCTTGATCAGTACAAAGCTGTGTACTCAGACGCACTAAATTTTTCGTCTACCGACGGAACTGTTAGGCATGACGAATTAGGCATGTTAAAAACGATGATGGAAACGATAAAAATGCATGCGTGTATTTCGGTCGACCGAAAATTTAGCAGCAGATGTTTCGCAGACCGGTACTGAGTTCGGAAAAAAGACAAGCTGATTTATACTAGAAAAGCAACCGATGGTATTTTCCTATCTGGAGCGGAATATAGAATTATTGTATCTTTCATCGACCAAAAGAAACACATACACACTAACATTAAAATGGGTAGGGAGATGATAATCACCGAAAGTGAACGGTCGTGTTTTAAATTCCTCCAGTGAAAGTGACAAGTTGCAGGCGAAGAACCACCTTAAAAACAGGGAAAGAGTGAGAGGGATGAGACCAAAGAGAAGGGGCCTCCCAGAACGCAACTGCCTACAGAACCTCGCGGAGCTGGGGGAACTCTTTCATGATGTGTCTATCAAAATTATGGATAAGTCATCGCGCCACATCACTATGCCGACGAGGGCGATGTTCGTGCGCACGAAGTTGCTGCACTCGATCATCCTCGAGGCGAGTCGAGCAGCCGTAGAAGGCGAAAGCGTCGATCAGGAAGGCCCCGAGAACTCCGACGAATCCTCTGCTTGAAGTGCTCTCAGATAAGAAGCAGCAGACAACGACAGTCTGGAGAAAGGATGCCGCAGCGCATACGGAGCCGTGGCGAAGGCTAAGCCATCCGGCTATGGCGGGAGGACCGGTAGCGGAGCTGGTTCCACCACCCACGCGCCAAGCGCAGTAGAAAGCCGGCAAGGCACATAGGAGGACCCGAAATGGGGCCTCAAAAAGAGAACAGTGTCGCCAGGAAAACCGGGAGCACCGAAAATCTGAACAGCTGATGGAGTGTAGTGGCAAAAAAGCCGAGGACTGCACGTCGTGCACGGCCTGACGCGGTCATAGTGCACGCGTGCGGGAAGTCGTACAGCGAAGGGCTGGCCATGGTGACCAGGAGCGAGGACAAGCAGCTGTCGGACCTGGGAAGCTGCGTCACCAAGGTACGCCGTACCATCAACGGAAACCTTCTGCTGGAGGTGGCCAAAGGTAGTGCGAGAGCGCTGAGGTCATGAAGGAGAGCATCGCGAGGGTGCTTGGCGACGCAGCGTCAGTGCGTTCCATGACTATCCTCAGGTGGTCGTATTGGAAATACGCGATCGCGACTCCCTCGCGACGGAGCGGGAGATTTACGATGCCATCTTTAGTCAGTTCCGAATCGACGAGGGTCAAGTTAGAGTGCAGAGTTTGCGTCTTGGCTACCCGGAGTCGCAGTTGGCGGTGGTCTGCTTGCCCTTCTCCCTAGGCGGAGGGTGCGGACCAGAACCCCGGTCGTCTTTAGGTTCTGGAAAAGAAGTTATCCCAAGGTGCTTCAGATGCTTGGAACCCGGGGACATTGCATGTAATTGCAAAAGCACGGACGACAGAAGCAACTGATGCATCAAATGCGGAGAGCAGGGGCACAAGACAGCCGAGTGCAGCAAGGAGCCTGCTTCAACTGCTCAGCAGCTGTCGAGAAGGAGGTCAGGCACTGGGCAGGCATCAGGCATCTGCCCAACTTCCAGCGCCGGGGTCGGAAACCCCAGATCGACATGCAGATCATACAACTCAACTTGAATCACTGCAGAGCTGATCAAGATCTCCTGGCGCACACGCTGCGTGAACTGGGCTTGGAGGTGTCGATCAGCAGCGAATGGGCCACGAATCGCACTGGCAAAGCGGCCCTGTGGCTCTGCGGAGTGAAGGCAGAAAGGTTTGTCCGAGCAAACGTAGGCTGCACATGGCTGTACATCTGCTATCTGGCGCCCAGTCTATCGCTGGAGACATTATGCCGGATCGTGGAGCAGCTGAGCAGCGAACTGCAAGGACGGAGCAACGCCGTAGTCGGGCGCGACTTCAACGCCTAAGCCGAGGAAAAGGGGTCCTCTCGAGCGCTACAAAGCGGAGAAAAAGGAGCTGAATACCGCCATAAGGACCTCAAGCTGTGCGATCCAGCCGACGAAGATCATTGGGAAGGCGACTATGAAAAAGTGGTGAAAAGGCTCAACGCGGGCGGAAAAGCCCCAACTTATTCCGTGGCACTGGAGGGGATAGTCAGCGCCTTTTTCCCGCGAGGACAACAGGTCGACAGCTTCCCACGGTCCGAGATTAGCCTGAGCGAGATCTCCGAGGACACCGAAGATGAGGTACGCCAGGTAGGCAGAAACCTTAAACCCAAGAAGGCACCGGGACCAGATGCGATCCTTTACAAACCGCTGAAGTTGGCACTAGCGCTGCTTCCGATGGGAGTTGCTGTTCTTGTGTATCTGTGCCTACAGGAGGGCACGTTTCCCGAGATGTTGAAAAGGCAACGGCTGCTACTGCTGGCCAAGTCGGGCAAGCCATCAGGAGAGGCCTCCTCGTGCCTGCGGGGCACGATTGGAAAGATCTTCGAGAGGATGATCGCAACGATGCAGCTGGCGGTCTCTCCCCGGATCACCACGGGTTGAGGAAGGGAAGGTCAACGATGGACGCGATCTCGAACGTCATCAGGACGGCAAAGGAGGCTTCCACAGGAGCCAGTTGGAGAGGCGGGACCAAGGCCTACTGCATGGTGGTGACTCTGGACATTAGGAACGCCCTCAATTCTACCGACTGGGGCCGAACGCTGGAGCCCCTGAGAAACTTCAAGTTACCGGGATATCTTTAAAATATAGTTTAACACCCTCTGCACACTGAGCCCATCCCGGAGGAACGGTGGGAACTTTTGAAATATGTGAAACTCCGATTCACACTGCGACCATTCACCATCCCCCATCCATGAGAAAAAGCTGATGCTCATAATTGCGTGCGGAAATTCGTTTACGTCTTTAATTAAAATGAATATTAATAATATTGCAATGGTTGTAAATGTGATTCAAAACATATTCTTGACCAAACTAATCATGTTTCTGCACATGGATGATGAGGATGTGGACGAATTAGAGATATTAGAATGGATATTTGTTTCGAAAAAACTGAAGCGTGGTCAGTTGTGACTGCTTTTACAAATCCAAACAATGTTTTAAATAAAAATATATATGATAGGACTTTTTAAAAGCGGTTCGGGACATTTTGGGAGAAAGATGTAGCCAAAACAAAGATGCTGTTTAATGAAAATTTTATATCGCCATAGCATTGTATACTTTGGGATGTTTTTCTGAGTACAGAATAGTCGGAGGGCTGTTAGCCAACAGCGTGTGCAATTTTGCAAAACACTCATCATAAACAAATTCCCAGAGGATAGTTTACAAACTATCTCACTTCCGAGATGTTATGACTGAGAATATTTTGACATCAAATGTTTTGTTGTTGTTTTTTTTTTACATTTTCCTGTCTGTCATTGTTTACATTTTCGTAGTGAATTCCGATTTTTCGTTGTGAATGTCTATTACTTATGGTTGCATTTGACAATTATCAATTATCGCATGGAAACGTGCGAATTAGGAACATCCCAGATGGATGGTGGAATAATTGGGAAATTTTGGGAACGGCAAAACCTTAAGGCCGTTCGATGCGGGCTTACGGTCTGTACGCGGCAGGTCGCTGACGCACCATCCGGGCTTGTGTGGCTGATCTCTTCGCGAGCTTACGCGGTCGGAAAAGAGCTCGCCGCCGTGGAGAACCTCGCCAACGAGGCGATCCAAGCCGTTGAGTCGTGGCTAGCGGTCGCAGGACTGGAGCTGGCGGCTCACAAAACAGGGGAGGGGCTCATATTGAGCCGTAAAGCGGTCGAGACAGCCAGAGTGAAGGTCGAAGCGACCACGATCCAATCAGAGTGGTCGATCAAGTACCTGGGTGACCAAATCGACACGAGACTTTCCTTCAAAAAGCACCTGGAGTATGCCCACAGGAAGGTCAGCGGAACCGCAGGATCGCTTTCCAGGATGCTGATGAATACCAGGCAACGAGCTGCTGACGAGCATCGTGACGTCGCAAATGCTCTACGCCGTGCTAGTGTGGGTGGAGGCCGCAAAGCTGAAAAGCTATACCAGAGGGCTGGAGGCCACGTATTGGCTATGCGCCATCAGGATTGCGTGATCGGTTCGGACCATCTCGGACGAAGCAGCGCTGGTCATCGCCGGAAAAATTCCTTTCGGGGAGTTGACACGGGAAAGAAAGGAGATGTACGACGCCACGCAAAAAAGGTAGGCGGTTCACACCAAGGCCGACCTGAAGCTTGCCGCCAGAAGGAGCAGCTTGGTGAGCTGTCATACATGGTGGGACAACTCACATAGAGGGCGCTGGACGCACACCCTCATCCCACGAATAGCGCGCTGGGTTGAACGGAAGCACGGGCAGGTAGACTTCTACCTCACCCAGGCGCGCTCAGAGCAGCGCTTCCGCAGCTACCTTAAGCGCTTTGGCTACGAGACGGAGGACTGGTGTCCAGAGAGGGGCACGGGCATAGTGGAGGACGCACAGAATGTCCTTTTCGAGTCCCATATGTTCGGCTACGAGCGGTAAGGGCGTGGAAACTCAGGTTTCGCTGCTGCTGGCTGAACCGAGAGTATGGGAAGCGGCCGCGGTGTTTGCCTGTAGCGTTATGAGAACGCTCAGGTCCTTAGAGGGAAGGTTGAAGGAGCGGACGAAGAAGGTGTCCTCGTGCTTGCGAAGCAATGCTTTGCGGCAGTACCGCTCGACCCCTACCCCATCAGTCCACTGTGCCCCCATATTGTTATTAGGAGTAAATCACGTTAAAGTAAAAATGAAAATGTTAGGAATAAACTGCAAGCCAGCTACAAAAGTGCAGTAATTCATACTTATTTTATCTAATTAAGGCAGTCGAAGGATTACAGAGCATATTGATAGTATAATTTAATAACCGTGTACCCGGTACTGATCTTTAAAAATTTTAAGGAGATAAAAAGCTTGTTGATTGCGTTTCTGTCCCGCAGGATTGGATTTATCCAATATTGCATTGAATTATTTTAGGTGTAATTTCTATTTATTTATAGCTAAATTTTCTTATACATTTTAAGGTCGACCGGAAAAAGTACACAATTGTACTCTAATTAATATATCTGTGTCATCATTAACGGTTACCTGTAGTGATGGTTTCAATGGCGGCTTACCACAACATTTTCTTATGGAGCTTACGGACAGTAATACACATGTAAGATACAAAAGATTACAACAGTTTTGTAAAGTCAACTTTATTTCACGCCTGTAAAATATGTTTAAATTTTATTTATTAATATACTAGGGGGCAAGCCACCTGCGCAGTCGCTTCGCTCGTGAGCAAACCCACGTCCCACTTGCAAAAAAAAAAGGTAACTGTTCGATAGCACTACCCACTTTTTGTGATAGATTTGAGGCTTTGAAATTGTTTGACGATAATTTTTTTTACGGCATAACTTTTTTAAGGAAATTTAGAAAGCTGGTTTTTTTTAGAGGTAGCGCCTATTTTTTTCACAAAACTTAAGTATCTTAAAACTGGTTGTAATTAATTTTGTGATTCTTAAAGCCTAGCCTCAGATCCAAAAAAACAGCTCGCGAACAGAATCAGGGTTGATATTCATATGAAACCGATAAGAAATTTTGTTGGTCGAAAGCTGTTTTCTAGGCTCTGTACGGAAGGAAGTACTCAGTTCAACAAAAAAAATTGGCGGTATATGCTAGAAAAGTATCCGAAGGTATTTCCTGGTATTGTTGGTATGTTTCTACCCCCTATAAAGTTATATCGATTTGATATAAGTTGCCAGCAAACTCGAAGAAAACATTGCAATATGGGAGCAAAACACCAAATGAAATATTGAAATAATGAAGACAAACAGAATCTAATTAATGCAGCGTTATATGAAGGACAATTATATGGATATTATAGTTTATTATTTTTATTAATTTTCATGAATATAAATCAAATATGGTTTTCAAACATGTTGTCTTCACGGTGATCGGCACGGGAGCCGTCGCCATCTGCTGCTGCTGATAGTCAGAAAAATACCTTGCCAATAAAATATTGGGGAGCCCAGGATATGCCTGGGAAAGAGCGACCCCAGCCGAAGAAGTGAATTTCATTAACTTTTAACAAAACCAAGCATCTGTCTGAGCAGTGTAACCGTACGGAATGCAGTGCACACCTCTGGTCACACCACATGGCCGCTAGCGAATTATATGACATGAGTTTGCCGGAAAACAGTTTTTGGATCTGAGTACTAGGCTTAAAAGCTGCTAAATCCAGCTATAAAGTGGACCTGAACACTTTGCAGCTTTAGCTTACCATCTGGAAAATATTAAGCTTTCAAATTCAAAAACTATGGTTTTTAAGCGGTATTATTTTCAAAATTTTGACTTTCAAAGGAAAAGGCAGGAAAAGTAAAAAAAAAATTATAGAGAAACCAAATTTAGTTTCTAGACTCATGTGATATCACACTGATGCATGTGTATTTCAAAATTTCGCCCGCCCCCTTTTGACACCACAAAGAACGAAAATCTGTGGCAGCCACAACAAACGCAGTATCGTAGAGAATGACCATGTCTATCAGATTGTGAAATCTGATTAAGATCGGATCATTATTATAGCCAGAATGACGAAACTAAGCAACTGAAAATAAATTCTTGACTCTGGCTATAATAATAATCCGACCTGACTCAGATTCGTGAGTCTGGTAGATGTGCTCATTCTCTACGATACTGCGTTTTTAATTTTATCGTATCTTAAAATTGTGGCTGCCAAAGATTTTCGTTCATTGTGCATAGGCATTCTGCCGTGCGGGTGCATGAATGTGTACATATGTTTGTAGATAGATGACAATTTAGTACAGTGGACATTGCAGACAATGAACAATAATAAGAACTTACTCTACTGCTGCACCACTGGCTATAATCTACATATGTATGTGGGTTGGTGTACAGCTGTGTACGCAAACCTGCAGCAACAACGACGATACCCATAATGACGAGAAGATACGATGATCCCATCCCCCTAGACATCGACGAGCAATGATAGTCCCATCACAAGATAACGACGAGCAGAAGATGTGAAGCAACGGCGTAAAGAGGAACAACGACGTGAGAATTAACGACAAAAACGACGACGAGAAATCTAAAAAACAACGGCGAAAAAGACGAAGTCTACGACTAACGACGCACAGTGGGGCCTTTGGTCATTTCAGCTTGCTAAATTTATCACTTCCGAACGAATCAAGATATCTTCATGAAATAAATTGCGCTTAAAAGAAAAAACTTTCAGAATTTAGTCTGCAAAAGAACATGGTGCTACAATATCTAGAAGCTTTACAATAAATAGCCAAAGTTGAACTTTGTTACCAGTGCATATTTTCCTATGCAAAATGATAAATTCCAAGATTTTCGGATCGATAAATAATTTTTAATGGCCTATTATACTATAAAAAGTTATTTTAAATTTAATTTTTAACTTAAACCGAATTTACAAAAAAAAATTTTTTTAATTGTTTTTATTTTTGGTTTACTATAAAACATGCATCTATTTCCGATGGATCGTTAGGAATATCCAATAATCTTAACATTTCTGAAGAATAAATACTTTCTAAGTCTTTTTTGGATTTCACATGTCTAATAGATGAAATAAATGGATCTGAAGAGGCTGCCAACATGTTGAAAAGATCCTGATTTTGCCTTGTTCGTGATATTTTACAAGTATTCATGTACCTGAATTTCTTGTAATCCTTGTTTCTCGTTTCCTGGGCCTCCTCTGAGATCTCTCCAATTGGAAGGCTCTAATGTTCTATTAAAATTTGACCGTGTGCCAAAATTTTATGAAGCGTTTGTTTATATCCTGGCAGAACATCGACATTATGCTGCTTCAAGGAATGTCGCAATATTGAATATTTGTCCTTAGACATTCCCAAATCCATAAACAATGCCAAAGCCTCTTCAACGGTGTACGGCCTTGGTTGTGAATTTGGCGGAGTGACGATGCTCTTGTTTATCCTTTCAAGTCTAATGGGGCTTGCCTGCAAAACAGCTTTTGTGATATGTGACCTCTTGTTTTCCTTGTCGTTCATATATTTGATTGACAGCGCCTCCGATAAGTGATCCGTAGCTATATGACATGTTGCATCTGAAAGTTTTCTCTTTCTTGTATAAGCTGAACAGTCTTCCAGGGTTTTAATTGGTCTTCCTGAGCATCGTCCTGTGGACGTGGAGGGTCCATCATCTAGCATCTGCTTTCCAACTAACCAGGTTGCGTTTCTGCTATTGAACCATGTAGTATTACGATGTGAGATCTTCCATTTAGCGTCAATTCTAGCATATACAAGATTAATATTATGTATTATACTTGTATGCTTCTCCGGGTTGTCCGATTCTATATTTAATTCAACGAGAACAGCTTCCTTAAATTCGTTGAAGTTGTTTGAAGTTCTAAATATCTCAAACAATTTTATATTTTCCATCGCCATTTTCACTGTTTATACACAACTTAATGGTTTAAAAGTCAAAATATAACTATGGACCTATACAAAAAAGGACTGCAATATATATACATATGCATATACCACCCTTTGCCAAAATAAAAAGCAGGTTAAAAAACTTGGTCAAATTCAGGTCAATTGTAACGGCCAACCTGCATATGCAATGCCACAAAAACTTTTGAAAAAGGTAGGTCGAAGTTAAAAAGACTTACCTGCAAATGGATTAATAGCTGACTACATAATTTAGGTAGCGAAAACTTAAAAATGGTTAAATTATTGAGTGTACCTGAGTATATAGTTTCATTAGTACATTAGTACCTGATTTTTTTGGTTTTTCAACTTTGACCTGAATTTAAAAAAAACTACATTTTTGTATTACCGAAATATTTTGTATACCGGATCATTGCATATTTCTTTACCTGAATCAAAGGTCGATACGTGCAGTCTTGGGTTTTTTGGCTTCTACATTGATAACAGTGACGCTACCTCGCACGAAAAACGTCAAATTTTGGATTTTGTATGGGAATTTGAGCTGCGACAGCCCTTTTTTGGCCGTTTTTCGTGCGAGGTAGCGTCACTGTTATCGATGTAGAAGCCACAAAACCCAAAATCGAGCGTATCGACCTTTGATTTAGGTAAAGAAATATGCAAAGAGCCCGTATACAAAATATTTCTGAAAAGCAAAAATGTAGTTTTTTTTAAATTCAAGTCAAAGTTGAAAAACAAAGAAAAATTTAGATGGTTTGGAAAGTACGTTTTTCTCTAGAACTGTCTGTGCAACAAAGCAGTTTTTCATTGAATATTGATAAAAATGAATACACCTAGTAAATGATACCAAAAACAAAATGATACCTCACACAGTTCAATTTTTATTCTACCTGAAAGATGCAGTATGTCAATAAAAGTTGAATAAATTGTTGCACGCGGAAATAATTTTCAACTTTGATTGCTCATATCTCCTAAACTAAAAGTCCGATTCTTTTTAAATTTTATTTTTGAAAGCTTTGGAAAATACTCTATCGAATTCGTGTATTGGATTTATCCAAAGCGTTCAAAAAATGCATTGACTTTTGCCACCTCTTTGCGGCTGAGGCCCCACTGTGCGACTTGAAATTAAACATATTTACTTAAAACTTATTTCACTTTATCAATAAACTACTATTTTAAATACAAAACCCCACATGTATGTATTTAAGTTCACTATTTGGCTGCGTAACCAAACAAACAAATGTGTATGTACACATTCATGCTCCCGCACGGCAGCATGCCTATGCAGCCGTTCTCTCGCTTCTTTATCTCGCACCTTTCCTTCTACCGCCTTTCGCTATCACTCTCTCGATCTGTCGCTCTCTCGCTCGCTTTAGAGCACGGGCAATTCTGCCCGCCTGCCCTTTGATTTAGTCTTGATCTTGCAATCACTTCTTGCACATCATCTTGGAATCGAGCTATTCAATCCGACACCGTCTTAAACTGACCCCCGCGTCTTCAATCTAACCCGTCTTGAATCCAGCTAATCATCCCTTCGACTCTTTATCGCCTTATATACTACAGTACAATAAACTGTGAATATATATACTGAACAATCACCGTATTTTTAATAATCTCGCAAAACAACGCTACTGAAGAAGCTCAGTAGCTCAACAGCAGTATTTATTTACATATTACAGTCGCTGACTAATCTTTGCATTGACTGGTTGTTTTTCAGAGCACAGTGAATAAAGTAAAATGTATTTTAAAGCTTATCAAAGTTTTAAGCGCCTATTCCATTTTATTCGCTTAAACCTACCATCCTACCAGCCATGCCCTCTGGGCATGATATTCGAGGGTAAATACCTAGCGTTATACCCAGAAATTAAAGGGAAAAGCCTATTCCACTTTCGAAAGCTTTCCCATATTTGGACTCAGACTTTTCTTGCTTCGCAGTCGAACGAGCCATACACATAATACACAACAAGATTCTAAAAATTACTGAATTCGAAATGGAAAGCTGCTTTTATTCGTTGAAAACGAATTGCCGGAAAATTCCTAACCAGAAAGAAAGCTCCAAAATGTATATACTGACTGAGTACAGGTATAAAAGTAGAGTCGCGCCCGCAGAAACGACTTACACGTTCCTTCTCGTTCTACCTGCTAACCCACGCAAGTGAGCTGGATTACCGGTCCTTTTCCTACGCCTGGGCTTTTGGTTGTCTCCTGCTGGTCTTCTGTGGCTGCCGTATCGGTGGATCCCTGATTTTAAACTCCTTGGACGTATCTCGCCGTAGGCCGGTGCTGTCGAGTCTTGAGTTGTTGTTCCGCGCTGGCTCCACAAATCCTCTGGGTCACGGCAATGGCAATGTACCCGGGCACTGTTCCGGATCGCGACCACTCTTTGTAATATCCATTTCGTCACCCCCGACATTCCTCTTTTCTGACGCGTGCCAAGCCGCTTGTTCCACCGTGTGCCGGTAATTCTGCCCAGACCCTCTTCAGAATTCGTAGCTCAGCTGCCGAGCGGTGAGCTGATCGGCAATTCTTTCTCACATTCGCGCTCGGGCTGTGCTGCTCCTCTCTCGGCTGCTGTGGACTGGATTGGGGGGTGGTTTTTCTTTTGCCGTGTAGGGCTACAATTGCATCGTTGGCTTACTGCTCATAATGTCTGACGCGTGCCATCTTTGCTAAGCCTTCTTTCTCTGCCGCTGCGGCCGCTGGCTTGGGGTGGTTGTTTTCTCTTGTCGTGTAGGGCCAGAGTGGCTATGCTCTCGGCTTGCTTTTGAGTACTTATGCTACAATTTCGTCGTTGGCTCTGCTGTGCATATCGTCTGACGCGTGCCAGCTATGCTAGGCTCTCTCTGCCGCTGGCCAGCTCCGTTCTCTTCACTTAGGTCCGACTCTTGCTCTCTTTTCTTATATTTATGTTCCCTTCGTTCGTTGTTGGCTCTCTTGAGAGTTATCGGTGCTGGTTCTGGTGCTGGTGCCGTTAGTTCCCCCAGTGGTCCTTGTTTCCGCCAACAAATGGCTATGTTATCTTACTTATTAAATATATTTCAGGCTAAGTCGCTTACTAACTAAAACAGAAAAGAATAGTGAATGTGCTAAAAATCGTTCGTTCTCTTTCGTAGTGACCAGACGTGTTTTTGTTTTGCGTTCCGCATTTTCCTCTTATTTTACTTAAACAGCCGGTGTTTTATTTTTAAATTAACTACCTTACTATCTTTAATTTAAAATCAATCTTTAATCGCGGGTGCATGCCTATTAATTGTGTAAAAACACAACTTATTTAATTAATTTTGTGCGTCGGTTAGTCGTTTGTGTTGTTTCTTTTCGTAAGTACGCCCTCTGAATACATTAAGCCGCTCTTTGTCGTAGCTATTACCACCTATCACTCTCTTTCAATCACCAAAATATCAATAACTGTTCTTTCTCTCTCGGTCTTTCTGTTCGTAGCGCTCTCAGTTATGTTGTCTATGCCAAAAAAAAACCTGCAAGAAGCAGATTACCCATGACCAGCCCAATATACCTTGCTGGCTTTGCGAAACCGTATTGCACGCAAAATGTGTAAGGGTCTCGGGCCATGTAGGAGATGCCATTTCCCAAAACAATGTCCTGCACTATAGTTGTGAGAAATGCCGTACTGTTGAAAACGACATGCGTTCGTTCATAAGGCTGATCGTGGGCTTTAAACAGAAATATGATCGACTCTTGGCCATGGACACTCAGTTCAGCAGTTTCCAGCTGCTGGCTACGTCTCCGAGGCGCAAGAAGTCTACTCCGCGGGACTTGCAAGTTCCAACTGTCTCTCGTCCACCGGCATCCGTAAAACTTACTCCGAATACTCCAAGAGTGCTGCAGTTGATCACGTTTGTCACTCCAAGGGCAACGATCGCTGCTGGTGAAGCAGATTCGGGACCCGAGTAGAGTAGAGTATGCAGGTAGAAATGTCTGTAGCGTCCGTGTCCGCCGAGTCCGCACTTAACTCCTTAACTATCCCATCAGCTTCGCTCCCACTAGCTTATAGACGTCCAGGACCACCGGATATTGCCTTCATAGGTACCAGACCTGTGGGACCAAAACCACTGGTGGGAGTCCCACCAATGCGGACAATTTTTGTATCACGGCTTGCCCCTGACCATACATCTAACGATGTAACTGCTTTTATTCAAAGCAAAATAAAAGTCAATGGCTTAATGGTGGATAAGTTGAATTCTCTTATGCCAGGGAGATAGCTTCCTTCAAAATAAGCGTCTCCCCGACTCATTTCGTCACCATTTGCTCTGCCAAATTTTGGCCAGAGCATTTGGTTGTTAAAGAATACAAGGCTAAGAAGAATAATAGGCCCCCCCTCGCATTCTCGTCCCACGTTATCGTGTTTACCGAGACCTGGTTAAAGCCGGACATCTTTAGTTTCGAAGTTTTGGCAGGTCGGTACACAATCTTTATAAATGAACGTTCGTCTCGACGTGGAGGAGGGGTCCTCATTGCAGTGGACTTAAACTTTTTGTCTGGACGTTGATATGCAATGACTGCACCATCAAGTGGCCCATGCGACACCAAGCCGAAGCCTGTTACGCGCGGAACCCAGGCTAGAATCGCAGCCCCTCCTCCCGCCCAACCGACCGGGGGCGCTGCCGCATGACGCGCGACGCGTGTTACCGAACCGATCGCGAACATGCAGGAAAGATAGAGGTAAGACTAATGTTCGAGGAAAATTAGAGCTAAACACAACTCAAGAGCTAAACATGCAGAGATAGTTAAGAAATAGGACTAATTACGGGAAAGGTATGTTAATATTAGTGATTTAAGAAGAGGAAGGGAATTAGTGGTGGATACTATAAGGTAGAGAGAATTATAGTCCGAGCATAAGACCCTAAACGGTTCATGCAAGGAATAATTTGATCTACAAAGTGGAAGGAACAAAGGGGTAAAGTTTCTAGTAGATCTAACAGGAATCGTAAAGTTTATGTGACTCAACAAGTCAGGGCTATCTACGTCACCCTTGATCAGGTTGTGCATAAAAATCACACCAAGCATTTTTCTACGACTAACTAAGGTTGGAAGGTTTATTAAAAGCAGTCTACGAGGGTAAGATGGCAGTCTCACATCTGCATCCCAGTTGAGGCCACGCAGAGCAAAAAGTAAAAGTTTTTCTGGACTGATTTTATACGGTCCTGGTGTACTTTGTACTGGGGGCACCATACACAAGAGCCGTACTCTAAAATCGGACGAACAAGCGAGGTATAGAGAGTCTTCGTTATGTAGGGATCGTCAAACTCCTTTGACCACCTTTTTATAAACCCAAGCACGCCCATGGCCTTATTTACCATGGTGGAAATGTGTTCAGAAAACTTTAACTTGGGGTCAAGTTTAACACCAAGATCATCAACCAATGTAATTCTCTCAAGAGAACCACCGCAAAGGGTGTAAGGAGCTAACATGGGGCTGGACCGATGAAATGTCATAACTTTGCATTTCGAGGCATTTAGGTGTAACATATTTGCACAACACCATGACTGAAAGTTATTGAGATCGGATTGCAAGCGAGAGTGAAATGAAATGTCCTTGTACTGGACACAGAGTTTAACATCATCCGCATACATGAGTACTCGAGAATTTGTTAATACTGAAGGCAGGTCATTAATAAAGAGTGTGAAAAGTAGGGGGCCTAGATGGCTGCCCTGTGGTACTTCAGAAGTAACCTTAACAGGTGAAGAGAAGGAGTTTTTGAAGAGGACTCTTTGAGACCTTGAACGAAGATAGCTAGAAATCCATCTCAAAAGATTAGGTGGAAACCCTAAAAGGTCAAGTTTTTGTGCTAGAAGGGAGTGGTTTACAGAGTCGAATGCTTTACTGAAATCAGTGTAGATAACATCCGTCTGAAAGTTACATTGGAAGCCTTTAATGATAAAAGAGGTAAACTCTAATAAATTTGTGGTTGTTGATCGTCGCTTTATAAATCCGTGCTGAGATGGAGATATAAGTGATTTGCAGAGATGTTGCAAATGCGGAGTTAAAATTTTTTCAAACATTTAAGGAATAGCGGATAACTTAGATATACCTCTATAATTATTAGCATCAGACTTGCTACCTTTCTTATGGAGAGGAATAATAAAAGATTCCTTCCAGATCGGGGGGAAGCATGAAGAATTAATGGATAATGTGAATAGTTTAAGCAGGGGTCCACACAGAGTGTCGGCACAGTACCTGAGTACACAGCCGGGAACTCCGTCAGGTCCTGGTGAAAACACCGGCTTAACTAGTCGAAGATCATGAAGCAGTGAACTTTCATTTAACAAGGGGCTGAAAATGCCATTCGACCTTGGTAAACTGTACGGATACGGCTGACCAGAGTAGCTGTCATGGGAATAGGTTGTTTGGAAAAATTGGGCGAAAAGATCGGCTATTGCCTGATCATTGTTTGCCGTCATGTTTAGAAATGATAGCGAGGATGGATGTGCGGACGTTCTACGCTTACTATTTACGAAGCTGTAAAACTGTTTAGGGTCCTGTGAAAAGCGTATCCTGCATCGAGATAGGTAATTTTTATAGCATTGAGCATTAAGAACGGAGAACTTTGACCGAGCTAATACATAGCGAGAGAGAGAAGTCGGAGAACCAACTTCTTGAAATTTTTTATATAGTCTTGATTTTAAGTTTTTTAGACTGGATAACTCTTTGGTAAACCAAGGAGGCTTCCCAGATCTAATCGGACAAGAAAGTGGGACACAAGAATCAAAAAGTGTATCGAGTACATTGTAAAATATGTTTGTGCCTTTCATAACGTCAGTGCACACGTACAGAGCGGACCAATCAAAATCCCTAATGAGGTTATTAAGCTTCGTAAACTCGGCTTTGCGAAAGCAACGGACACGTTCAGACAGCCTACCCGTTCGATCCAATACAGTAGGCCCAATATCAACCGACACTTCGAATGTAGGATGGTAGGAGTCTTCAGGTATAGTGAGCGGAAGGGCTCGGGTTAGCAACGCTATGGTCGGATCTGAGACAAAGCACAGATCAAGCAATCGACCCAAGGAATTTTTCACATGGTTGACTTGAGACAGGGATAGGTCCAACAAGCCGTCAGTAAAGTCATGTCGTGACATGGGCACAAGGTTATTAGACTCGTTAACCGAAGCCCAAACAGTACCTGGCAAATTGAAATCGCCAAGAACTATCATATGGTCTTTATCTGATAGCGAGGAAGAAACAGTTTTTAAAGCGGACAAGTGATGCTCGTATATTAAGGTATCCGAGGAAGGTGGAATATACGAGCAAGTAATGAAAATGGAAAAGCCTGGGAGAATCAGTTTTACGCACAGGAATTCCAGGTCTTGTTGAGCCTGGACTATGAAATGTTCCGACGTAAAGATTGAGTCCACTGCAATGAGGACCCCTCCTCCACGTCGAGACGAACGGTCATTTCTAAAGATTGTGTACCGACCTGCCAAAACTTCGGAACTAAGGATGTCCGGCTTTAGCCAGGTCTCGGTAAACACAATAACGTGGGACGAGAATGCGAGACTCTCAAGAAAAAGAGTGCTGAGCTTACTACGCAAGCCTCTAGCATTCTGGTAGGTAACTATAAGAGAGGAAGTTAGTTTTTTGGATGGGTAGAAGTAGAGCGGGAAGATGAGGGTGGAGATAGAGATGGCGCACTGGTCTGAGCACTAGGAAGAGTTATGGGGGGCCTATTCTTCTTCTTAGCCTTGTATTCTTTCACCACCAAATGCTCCGGCCAAAAGTTGGCAGAGCAAATGGTGGCGAAGTGAGTCGAGGAGACGCTTATTTTGAAGGAAGCTATCTCCCTGGCATAAGAGAAATTAAACTTCTCCACCTTTAAGCCATCGGCTTTTATTTTGCTTTGAATAAAAGCAGTTACATCGTTAGATGTAAGGTCAGGGGCAAGCCGCGATACAAAAATTTGCCGTTTTGGTGGGACTCCCACCAGCGGTTTTGAAACCACAGGTCAGGGACCTGTGATGGCAATATCCGGTGGTCCGGGACGTCTATTAGCTGTTAGCTATTAGCTATTAGACTGATGGGATAGTTATGGAGTTGGGTTCGGACTCGACAGACACGGACGCTACAGACATATCTACCTGCATACTCTCCGAAGTGAGATTCGGGTCCCGAATCTGCTTCACCAGCAGCGATCGTTGCCCTTGGAGTGACAAACGTGATCAACTGCTGCACTGACGAAGTGGTCGGAGTTAGTTTTTCAGATGCCGGCGGACGAGAGGCAGTCGGCACTTGCAAGTCCCGCGGAGTGGACTTCTTGCGCCTCGGAGACTCAGCCAGCAGCTGCAAACTGCTGAACTGAGTTTCCATGGCCAAGAGCCGATCGTATTGCTTTTTAAAGCCCACGATCAGCTCTTTGAAGCCACTCCGCGTCTGCCTCATGAACGATCGCATCTCGTTTTCCACAGCACGGCATTCCTCACAACTATAGTGCAGGCCATTATTTTGGGAAATGGCATCTCCTACACGGCCCGTGATCCCTACACATTTTGCGTGCACTACGCTTTCGCAAAGCCAGCAAGGGATATTGGGCTGGTCATGGCTAATCTGCTCCTTGCAGGTTTTTTTGGCACAGACAACAGCAAAATCCATGTTGATGTCTTTAAATTTTTTTTTATCGAGAAAAAAAGTTCAAAACAAATAGCAATCAGACAAATGTGCACGGTAAATGCTTAAAGCTATGCTTAAAGCAAAAACGGAAAAAACTGAGAGGAGAGAGGAGGGTTGCAGCAACAGCTTATAACTGAGAGCGCAACGAAACAGAAAGAGCGAGAGAGAAAGAACAGTTATTGGGATTTAGGTGATAGAAAGAGAGTGATAGAACTACGACAAAAAGCGGCTAAAATGTAATGAGAGTACTTACGAAAAGCAACAACACAAACACACGATTAACCGACGCACAAAAATTAATTAAATAAGTTGTGTTTTTACACAATTCTAAGGCATGCACCCGCGGTTAAAGATTGAGTTTAAATAAGAGATAGTAAGGGAGTTAATTTGAAATTAATTTTAGAATAAAACACCGGCTGTTTAAGCAAAATAAAAGGAAAATGCGGAGCGCAAAAAAAAAAACACGTCTGGTCACTACGAAAGAGAACGAACGATCTTTACTTCGGAACATTTCATAGTCCAGGCTCAACAAAACCTGGAATTCATGTGCGTAAAACTGATTCTCCCAGGCTTTTCCATTTTCATTACTTGCTCGTATATTCCACCTTCCTCGGATACCTTAATATACGAGCATCACTTGTCCGCTTTAAAAACTGTTTCTTCCTCGCTATCAGATAAAGACCATATGATAGTTCTTGGCGATTTCAATTTGCCAGGTACTGTTTGGGCTTCGGTTAACGAGTCTAATAACCTTGTGCCCATGTCACGACATGACTTTATTGACGGCTTGTTGGACCTATCCCTGTCTCAAGTCAACCATGTGAAAAATTCCTTGGGTCGATTGCTTGATCTGTGCTTTGTCTCAGATCCGACCATAGCGTTGCTAACCCGAGCCCTTCCGCTCACTATACCTGAAGACTCCTACCATCCTACATTCGAAGTGTCGGTTGATATTGGGCCTACTGTATTGGATCGAACGGGTAGGCTGTCTGAACGTGTCCGTTGCTTTCGCAAAGCCGAGTTTACGAAGCTTAATAACCTCATTAGGGATTTTGATTGGTCCGCTCTGTACGTGTGCACTGACGTTATGAAAGGCACAAACATATTTTACAATGTACTCGATACACTTTTTGATTCTTGTGTCCCACTTTCTTGTCCGATTAGATCTGGGAAGCCTCCTTGGTTTACCAAAGAGTTATCCAGTCTAAAAAACTTAAAATCAAGACTATATAAAAAATTTCAAGAAGTTGGTTCTCCGACTTCTCTCTCTCGCTATGTATTAGCTCGGTCAAAGTTATCCGTTCTTAATGCTCAATGCTATAAAAATTACCTATCTCGATGCAGGATACGCTTTTCACAGGACCCTAAACAGTTTTACAGCTTCGTAAATAGTAAGCGTAGAACGTCCGCACATCCATGCTCGCTATCATTTCTAAATATGACGGCAAACAATAATCAGGCAATCGCCGATCTTTTTGCCCAATTTTTCCAAACAACCTATTCCCATAAAAGCTACTCTGGTCAGCCGTATCCATACAGTTTACCAAGGTCGAATGGCATTTTCAGGCCCTTGTTAAATGAAAGTTCACTGGTTCATGATCTTCGACTAGTTAAGCCGGTGTTTTCACCAGGTCCTGACGGAGTTCCCGGCTGTGTACTCAGGTACTGTGCCGACGCTCTGTGTGGACCCCTGCTTAAACTATTCACCCTATCCATTAATTATTCATGCTTCCCCCCGATCTGGAAGGAATCTTTTATTATTCCTCTCCATAAGAAAGGTAGCAAGTCTGATGCTAATAATTATAGAGGTATATCTAAGTTATCCGCTTTTCCTAAAATGTTTGAAACAATTTTAACTCTGCACTGGCAACATCTCTGCAAATCACTTATATCTCCATCTCAGCACGGATTTATAAAGCGACGGTCAACAACCACCTCTTTTATCATTAAAAGCTTCCAAGGTAACTTTCAGACGGATGTTATCTACACTGATTTCAGTAAAGCATTCAACTCTGTAAACCACTCCCTTCTAGCACAAAAACTTGACCTTTTAGGGTTTCCGCCTAACCTTTTGAGATGGATTTCTAGCTACCTTCGTTCTAGGTCTCAACGAGTTCTCTTCAAAAACTCCTTCTCTTCACCTGTTAAGGTTTTTTCTGTAGTACCACAGGGCAGCCGACTAGGCCCCCTACTTTTCACATTCACATTTCACTTTCATTTATTAATGACCTGCCTTCAGTATTAACAAATTCTCGACTACTCATGTATGGACTCTGTGTCCAGTACAAGGAGATTTCATTTCACTCCCGCTTGCAATCCGATCTCAATAACTTTCAGTCATGGTGTTGTGCAAATATGTTACACCTAAATGCCTCGAAATGCAAAGTTATGAAATTTCATCGCTCCAGCCCCATGTTGGCTCCTTCAACCCTCTGCAGTGGTTCTCTTGAGAGAATTACATTGGTTGATGATCTTGGTGTTAAACTAGACCCCAAGTTAAAGTTTTCTGAACACATTTCTACCATAATAAATAAGGCCATGGGCGTGCTTGGTTTTATAAAAATGTGTTCAAAGGAATTTGACGAACCCTATATAACGAAGACTCTCTATATCTAGCTTTTTCGTCCGATTTTAGAGTATGGCTCTTGTGTATGGTACCCCCAGTTTAAAGTACACCAGGACCGTATAGAATCAGTCCAGAAAAAATTTGTACTTTTTGCTTTGCGTGGCCTCAACTGGGATGCAGGTGTGAGACTGCCATCTTACCCTCGTAGACTGCTTTTAATAAACCTTCCAACCTTAGTTAGTCGTAGAAAAATGCTTGGTGTGATTTTTATGCACAACCTGATCAAGGGTGACGTAGATAGCCCTGACTTGTTGAGTCACATAAACTTTACGATTCCTATATGATATACTAGAAATTTTATTTCTTTGTTCCTTCCACTTTGTAGATCAAATTATTCCTTGCATGAACCGTTTAGGATTTTATGCACGAACTATAATTCTCTCTACGTTATAATATCCACCACTAATTCCCTTCCTTGTTTTTAAATCACTAATACTAACATACCTTTCCCGTAAATAGTACTATTTCTTAGCTATCTTTACATGTTTAGCTCTTTAGTTGTGTTTAGCTTTAATTTTCCTCGAATGTTTGTCTAGCCCCTATATTTCCTGCATGTTCGGTAACACGCGTCGCTCGTCATGCGGCAGCGACACCCCGATCGGTTGGGCAGGATGAAGGGACTGGGTTTCTAGCTTGGTGTCGCATGGGCCACTTGATGTTGCTGTTATTGCATATCAACGTCCAACACAAAAAATTATCGCAATACCGCCCGAGATCCCCGAAAAAAAATATGGAAAACGCTGAAAAAAGATACACTTTGTCCAAAAAACTTTGTCAGAATTCGTAAAATCCCGAAAATTTAAAAAATTGAGAATAAGGGAATTGTATCTTCTCGGCTAAGCCGGCCCATGGCAGAGTTTACGGAGTTTACAAAGCTTAATAACCTCATTAGGGATTTTGATTGGTCCGCTCTGTACGTGTGCACTGACGTTATGAAAGGCACAAACATATTTTACAATGTACTCGATACACTTTTTGATTCTTGTGTCCCACTTTCTTGTCCGATTAGATCTGGGAAGCCTCCTTGGTTTACCAAAGAGTTATCCAGTCTAAAAAACTTAAAATCAAGACTATATAAAAAATTTCAAGAAGTTGGTTCTCCGACTTCTCTCTCTCGCTATGTATTAGCTCGGTCAAAGTTATCCGTTCTTAATGCTCAATGCTATAAAAATTACCTATCTCGATGCAGGATACGCTTTTCACAGGACCCTAAACAGTTTTACAGCTTCGTAAATAGTAAGCGTAGAACGTCCGCACATCCATGCTCGCTATCATTTCTAAATATGACGGCAAACAATAATCAGGCAATCGCCGATCTTTTTGCCCAATTTTTCCAAACAACCTATTCCCATAAAAGCTACTCTGGTCAGCCGTATCCATACAGTTTACCAAGGTCGAATGGCATTTTCAGGCCCTTGTTAAATGAAAGTTCACTGGTTCATGATCTTCGACTAGTTAAGCCGGTGTTTTCACCAGGTCCTGACGGAGTTCCCGGCTGTGTACTCAGGTACTGTGCCGACGCTCTGTGTGGACCCCTGCTTATACTATTCACCCTATCCATTAATTATTCATGCTTCCCCCCGATCTGGAAGGAATCTTTTATTATTCCTCTCCATAAGAAAGGTAGCAAGTCTGATGCTAATAATTATAGAGGTATATCTAAGTTATCCGCTTTTCCTAAAATGTTTGAAACAATTTTAACTCTGCACTGGCAACATCTCTGCAAATCACTTATATCTCCATCTCAGCACGGATTTATAAAGCGACGGTCAACAACCACCTCTTTTATCATTAAAAGCTTCCAAGGTAACTTTCAGACGGATGTTATCTACACTGATTTCAGTAAAGCATTCAACTCTGTAAACCACTCCCTTCTAGCACAAAAACTTGACCTTTTAGGGTTTCCGCCTAACCTTTTGAGATGGATTTCTAGCTACCTTCGTTCTAGGTCTCAACGAGTTCTCTTCAAAAACTCCTTCTCTTCACCTGTTAAGGTTTTTTCTGTAGTACCACAGGGCAGCCGACTAGGCCCCCTACTTTTCACATTCACATTTCACTTTCATTTATTAATGACCTGCCTTCAGTATTAACAAATTCTCGACTACTCATGTATGGACTCTGTGTCCAGTACAAGGAGATTTCATTTCACTCCCGCTTGCAATCCGATCTCAATAACTTTCAGTCATGGTGTTGTGCAAATATGTTACACCTAAATGCCTCGAAATGCAAAGTTATGAAATTTCATCGCTCCAGCCCCATGTTGGCTCCTTCAACCCTCTGCAGTGGTTCTCTTGAGAGAATTACATTGGTTGATGATCTTGGTGTTAAACTAGACCCCAAGTTAAAGTTTTCTGAACACATTTCTACCATAATAAATAAGGCCATGGGCGTGCTTGGTTTTATAAAAATGTGTTCAAAGGAATTTGACGAACCCTATATAACGTCCGATTTTAGAGTATGGCTCTTGTGTATGGTACCCCCAGTTTAAAGTACACCAGGACCGTATAGAATCAGTCCAGAAAAAATTTGTACTTTTTGCTTTGCGTGGCCTCAACTGGGATGCAGGTGTGAGACTGCCATCTTACCCTCGTAGATTTCTTGAAATAAACCTTCCAACCTTAGTTAGTCGAAGAAAAATGCTTGATGTGATTTTTATGCACAACCTGAACAAGGGTGACGTAGATAGCCCTGACTTGTTGAGCCGCATAAACTTTACGATTCCTATATGATATACTAGAAATTTTATTTCTTTGTTCCTTCCACTTTGTAGATCAAATTATTCCTTGCATGAACCGTTTAGGATTTTATGCACGAACTATAATTCTCTCTACGTTATAATATCCACCACTAATTCCCTTCCTTGTTTTTAAATCACTAATACTAACATACCTTTCCCGTAAATAGTACTATTTCTTAGCTATCTTTACATGTTTAGCTCTTTAGTTGTGTTTAGCTTTAATTTTCCTCGAATGTTTGTCTAGCCCCTATATTTCCTGCATGTTCGGTAACACGCGTCGCTCGTCATGCGGCAGCGACACCCCGATCGGTTGGGCAGGATGAAGGGACTGGGTTTCTAGCTTGGTGTCGCATGGGCCACTTGATGTTGCTGTTATTGCATATCAACGTCCAACACAAAAAATTATCGCAATACCGCCCGAGATCCCCGAAAAAAAATATGGAAAACGCTGAAAAAAGATACACTTTGTCCAAAAAACTTTGTCAGAATTCGTAAAATCCCGAAAATTTAAAAAATTGAGAATAAGGGAATTGTATCTTCTCGGCTAAGCCGGCCCATGGCAGCACAAACAAACAGCACAAGTTAACGTACCCTTCAACATGGATAGCTTGCCTCTGCCTACGCTTTCAGTTATCAAGTTAGTTTGGCTTATCTCGACTTTCGTCAACTGAGGGGAAGTCCACGGGAGGTTCGTCTGCATTGCACTTTTACTTCAATTCGATCGTCAATATCACAAGTTGGTTTTTTATACCCGTACTCAAAAAGAGTTAAGGGGTATATTGTATTTGTGGTAAAAATGGATGTGTGTAATGCAGAGAAGGAACATTTCCCGACCCTATAAAGTATATATATTCTTGATCAGTATCAATAACCGAGTCGATAGAGCCATGTCTGTCTGTCCGTTTGGCCATCTGTCCGTCTTGATGAGCGCCTAGATCTCAGAGACTATAAGAGCTAGAGCAACCAAATTTTGTTTCGAGACTCATGTGATATCCCACTGCTTCAAGTGTATTTCAAAATTTCAATTTCGCCCCGCCCCCTTCCGCCTGCACAAAGGACGAAAATCTGTGACAGCCCCAATTTTGAAGATACAATAAAACTAATAACGCAGTATCGTAGAGAATGACCATATCTACTAGATTGTTGAATCTGATACAGATCGGTTTATTATTATAGCCAAAATAAAGAAATTAATTTTCAGAGTCTTCCCCCACCTCCTCTGTCGTTGCTGACGCTATTCATTCTCTCTCTCGCTCGCACGCACTCTGCCCTGTGCAATGCGCGAGCGCCATCTCGCGGAGGAGATGTAGAATCTAAATGGTAGATGTAGAATATTTTTTCTATATGTATAATCTACATTTTAGATATAGATGTAATTAACAGATGTAGCAAAAAAATTTAAAATTTTAAAATTTCTATATATATTTCAATCATAAGCTCACAAATTTATATACTGACTAAGTACGGGTATATAAGTAGAGTCGCGACTAGAAGCGGCTCACGTTCCTTCTCGTTCGCATTTCATACTAGGTTATCAAATAAATACGGTCCGGTTCCAAGTCCCCATGTTTAATTAATTCTCGCCTCAAATCTCCCCAGGGGAAAAAACATGCAAATACATAAGTACTTGCATAAACATTTAAATAACACAAATCTTGTGTAATTATTAACAATCTACGCTACAGAAGACTCGGTAGCTCAACGGTATCTTTTGACTGCAATGATTAAGCGTGGCTTAACTCAATATTAAAAAAAAACAATTATTAATTCAACACAATTTTGTTTGTTTATTTCAGGAAATAAAAGCAAATATTACATCCACGAATCCAAGATTCACGGTTTCAGGTCTAACTCCAGGTACCCTGTATAAACTATATATTTTTTCGTTTAATACAAAAGGTCGATCTGATCCTGAAATTCTTAATGCGGCTATGCTTCGAATGCCAGAAAAGCAGCTTACATCAGAACAGAGTGAGCAATATTTTGTTTTATTAATATTTATTTATTTATTTATTTCAATTAATTAACAATTATCTGCTAACTATTAACTATAATAGAAATATACATACTATAAGAAAAATATAAAATAGGAAGAAAAGAAAGTTATTACAAATTTGCTAGGTCTAGTTGATGGTAAACGTTACGTACAATCATATTAAGGGATATTTCGGGGGATATGGTAATATAGTAGGAATTTTAATTATTGCAAAGAACACGGAAAGGTTCATGCTGGGCGAAGTTGGACCTGTAAAAGGGTAAACGGATAGGCCGGAAAGTCCGGGTCGCTTCGAAGTGAGCTTGGTCACAGTTGGGAGATTGGAAACTACTCTGGAAATTTTACTCGAAAAGGATGCAACTTGATGGCTCGTCGTATTGGACACGGGACCAGTGAGCACCCAACCGAAGATGGTTTCTTGCCCGAGGAGAGAGCCACATATGTTGGTTTGTAAGCCGCTTAACATTACGGAGGGAAGAATATTGGCTCCAATCAAGACACCGATTGGTGAGTTCTCGAAAAACTTAGGATCCGCCAATTTTTTTGGCGGTCAATTAGTCAAATTTGGCAAGTCTTTCAATACACTTTGTGTGATTGGATGCAACTGAAGATTCTTTGCCAATTCCGGAATAACGTAGGCTGCGGCTTTTAATTGTACACCTGGCTTAGTCGGACAGCGAATGGAAAACTGACAGCGCTTATTGGACTGAGCGGATACTGTCTCGTTGAGGCTCGACACCTGTGTCTGGATACGTTGGAATGGCAATTGAATCGTATTAAAAAGGCGTTTCGTAATGAACGTTGTCTCGGAGCCCGAGTCAATCAGAGCGCGGGCTCGGAAATGTGTTCCAGGTGACAAATACTAATAATTGCCGTGACTAGAAGGATAGAACTTGTGCCAGAGGCAAAGTACGTCTGAACATTATTCGTAGGTTCGGAAGAACTTGAATTTTGTGCGGAAGGTACTTGTCGGCGTACGTCTGGCCAAGCTGTGGTATTGGATACGAATGTGGAATTGTAATCGCTGGACACTGGATTGTCACGATGGAGAAGCGTGTGGTGCCGGCCCCCACAAGTGATACAATTGTGAGTGCTTTGGCAGTCTCGCAGTCGATGGCCTTTTGCGAAGCAGTTAAAACAAATCTGCTTTTGCCTAATGTAGCTGGAACGAGCATCAAGGGTCATGTGGAAGAAGTGAGGACATAGTCGGATGGGATGATTCTCTTCGGAACAGAGATCATATGTGCTCTTGCTTGGATTGACGTCGTTTCGGAACGAGTGGGACGCCCTTGGAACAGGATTGCCTTGGAAACGGACCGGATTGGCCTGGCTTCTGGAGGGTTGCGGATTCTGATTACCTTTGAACTGAGGCGGATTCAGATCGCCTTCGAAAAATGGATGGGTCGCATTCCATGGCCTCTATCGTCAAGTACCGCTGAGTTAGGATGGAGTCGATTTCCGTCCATGGAGGCACGTCCTTCTTGTCAGTGACTGACGCTTCCCACAAAGCCCGGGTCAGCTTTGGCAATTTGGAGGCACATAAAGTCACGAGGAGACTATCCCAATTGTCGGTTCAGACTTTGGAGTGAGCAAGGGCGGTTAGGACCCCTTGCATCGTGCTATGAAGCTCTTTCAAAGCTCGACTAGTCTCGGATTCGACGCGAGCCAAAAAGAGCAAAATATTTATCTGGTTGGTCACCAGGAGCCGATAGTTTTCATAACGGTTTCGGAGGGCCGACCATGCCGACTCGAAACCATCGTTTGTGAGCGGGGACTTCTCGACTATGGCCTTCGGATCGCCACTTGTCTTCGCGGTGAGATGGTATAACTTCTCTACCGGAGACAGCCTAGAATTATTGATGTAAATTGCCGTAAATAAGTCTCGAAAAGTAGGCCAACGGACGTAATCTCCTGCGAAGACCTCGATGTCGCAGGGGGCAGTCGACAGCCGCCCTGGTAGGTCTGCGGTGCAGACGGATGGACTGCTGTTTGGGCCAGCTGAGCATTGAGGTCAGCGAGACACTGCTCAAACACCCCATAGCACTCGCCGTATGTCTCACGGATGTTCGCTTGGATTTATTGATCCTCGTCAGTCATCACCGCGGAGCAGGCCTTGTACTCGGCCTCGACGTCCGTCCACATGCTGAGGATTTGGCCTCGGCGGACCTCGGACAGAGAACGGATGGGGCGGCGGTGATGCGCTCTGCCAGGTGTGACAGTCGGCCAATGGCGGCGCCCAATTTCGTCCGAGCGACAGAGGTGGCGGACTGAGCCATTGTAATGCAGTGGCTAGAGCTGACGGGGCTACTGACGAAGGAGCCTGACGGATCTTGTTTGGTCAAAGTTGGAACCTTAAGGGTGACGGGAGACGGAAATATAACCGATTTGGTCCTTGCCGGGCTACTAGTGGCTGCTCTCGGAGTGGGGGTGCCTTGACTTTGTGTGTCGGAGTAGTTCCGGAGGCGGAAGAGGTGCGTAAACGGCTGGAAGAGTTCACAGGCAAAAGCTTGTTGCCGTCTTGAGGGCCTGTTGACATATTAAGGAATCAACCACGCAACGATGAAAAAATCGGTTTTGGAAGTCTGTGAGGGACAGAAGACTGGTCTGAGTAGAATTGTCTCGGGAAACCGTCAGGAACCCAAGATTCTTTCGGAAATATAACCAAGTTACGGACGGCTGCCAGAAAAAAGGGCCTCGAGCTAGCTGGAATGAAATAATTCGATCGATTCGAATTGTTTGAGATCACCTGAAGGTGAGAGATCCAAAACAATGAGCCGAGCTGAGGAGAGGAACGGTCACACTGGTTGTTGCAATATTTTGTAAATATTGTTAGTGCGGTGCTCCCGTTTACCCCTTTGACGCAATCGTGCGCAGAGCCGGATTATTGGCGGACGTAAGTGACACGGACACCACACAAATAAGCAATGATTTTTTATCAAAATTAATTTTTTTTTGTGCTTGCTGAAAAATATTGGAAGTTTTCAGACTCGGATTTATTAATTTATTTATTTATCTGCTTGATCAATTAATTTATTTATTTAATTGTCCTATTCGGATGGACGCAAGGTAATGATGCCGATAGTTTTTGGATTGGGCCACCCCTTAGGTTAGGTTAGGTTGAGGCGGCTGTCGGGATCGCCAGGAACCCGACACACTTAGGCCGGTGTGATACCGCATGGAGCATTTCCCCCTCCCCTCATGTGAATCTATGTTATTCGTTGTCCCATCCGGATGCCCTTATGAAGTTTCTGGGACTCAATGCAGAGATGTCTGAGATGTCAATTAAGAAAGGTGTGCCCAAGTATTGAAGTCTCCTTCTGCTGAGAGCCGGACAGAAGCAGAACATGTGTTCCACTGTCTCCTCCTTGTCCTCATCTCTTCAGCTACGACAGAAGTCGTTGTAGGGGGCACCCAGCCTGTTTGCATGTGTGCCTATTAACCAGTGTCCAGTAAGGGAGCGTATGACTGAGCTGCACCTTTTCCTGCCGAGCTTGCAGAGCTCATCGGTGCGCTTCTAGTTATGTATTTGTATTATACCATTGAGTGCAATATTAATTGAGATAGATTGTAAATTTAATGACAAATTATGCATTTCATAATACAAAAAACAGTTTATCTAATCGATCATGGCATGGATGACAAACATTTCATCATATCCCTGTTTTGTTTCTTCCTTAAGGAATTAAAGCTTTAAGGAAACTTTTAAACGCTGAGAAAAGTAAAGGTATGCTTGGCCAAAAGGAGAAACGTCACAAAATCCGAGCTTTAAAAAAAAAACCAACCCACCCCCACGTCATAGCTCACCGTGGGATAGCGCTCCCACGGTTGTTTAGTCCTTCGGGCCAAGATGAGGTCCCTATGAGGTCCTTAAAAAAAGCTTGGCCGTTTTAATACTGTGGCCATACCTTGCCATGGCAAGGGAAGAAAGCACGAAAGAGAGCACTCAACACACTCTCTCCCGACTCGCTTTTGCGTTTAAAATATGAGCACAAAAATACGCCAGAAATATACCGTGTTTGGCGGTCAATTTGAAAAGTACTTTATATACCGGAAATATACTGACGGACTCGATTTTTATATTCGGTTTAATATTACTAGCAAGCTAAGACTCTCAGCCGTGAAAATATATTTTAATGCAATACACGAATTAATTTTCTACAATGTGGACAATTTTAAGGTAACAAATAATATCGTTTGTTTTACATGGTAACTACACATTTGCTACATTTCAACAACATATTTCATAGTTCAAGATTTGGCCGCTCTGGCTCTATCTAAAATAGTGTAAGCGCTTCCTGTGAATAGTTGAGCGCGGATTTTTAAATTTGAACGAAACACTATAAGCAATATAGACAAAAATAAATACGCTACCGTGCCACACGAAAGATTCACTTAAAATTAGTTTTATTTATAATTTATTTACAAATATCAACAAAAAAACAGGGAGTTATGCGACATAGTGACACTGCTTTCCATCTGTCGTTTGTGAGTTGCTTGTAGTGCTCCTTTATTATGAGCTTACAGGTGGCCATTGGCATACGAATGTCCTCCTTATCGTGGAGAAGGGGGACTGTTGTGCCAGCTCTGGCCAGCTCGTCTGCTTACAATTGCCTTCAATGTCCTGGTGGCCCGGAACCCATATTAGGCTGATTGCAAACTGATGAGCCATCTCGTGAAGAGATTTTCGACAGTTTGCCATGGTAGCCGAGCTTGATGTTATCGCATTTAGCGATTTGATCGCGGCTTGGCTATCACTGTAGATATTTATGTTAGTTGCCGTAGTGGCTGCTTCGTGAAGACAGTACAAAGCTTCCTTGATCGCTATGACTTCCGCTTGGAAGACACTGCAGTGATCTGGGAGCCTGAAGGAGTGCCTTATGTTTAGTTGTTCGGAGTATATACCCCCTCCGACCTTATTATCCAGTTTCGAACCATCTGTGAAGATTTGTAGGGCTCCGTCTGGGCCAGGAGGTCCCTCGAGCCACTTCCTTGATCGCTATGACTTCCGCTTGGAAGACACTGCAGTGATCTGGGAGCCTGAAGGAGTGCCTTATGTTTAGTTGTTCGGAGTATATACCCCCTCCGACCTTATTATCCAGTTTCGAACCATCTGTGAAGATTTGTAGGGCTCCGTCTGGGCCAGGAGGTCCCTCGAGCCACTTATCTCTCTGGGGGATGATTATTTCAAAAGGCGTGTCTATGTACTCCCTTGGAACGCAGTAGTCCGTTTTTGTGGGGACGATATTGTTTCCGTTAAGGATGGAAGCGTGACCGATGTGCTGTGACACCCATTGGTCTGAGTCTCTTAGACGAAGTGCTGCCATTTCTGCCTTCTCCATACCCGCATGGTCCAGGCTCTGTAGGCATAGGATGGCGTTTAGCGCATCGTTAGGTGTGGTGCGTAAATCCCCACTGATGCATAGGGTGAGGGATTTGAGGGATTAACTCCCAATCCACGCGACTTTGTCCATTCCGACAGTCGCGCGAGCTTTGCGGTCATTAGGTCGCAAAGTATCGGAATTTTCCCGAAAAGATTATGGCAACGTCGTCCGCGTATGCCACCACTTTGCAGCCGCCACCCCATCCCCCCCCCCTTCCAAGTTATGTAGAATCTTGTTGACTGCTATGTTCCATAGAAGGGGAGACAGGACACCGCCTTGCGGCGTTCCTCTGTTGACATACCTCGATTTAGTGGATGATCCCATCGATGATGTCACCGTCCTGCATGTGAGCAATTGATCAATGAGCATCACCAAGTGACGATCCACCCCCAGGTCAGTCAGAGCATCCGTGATGGCCCCCGGAGTGACTTGTTAAATGCTCCTTCGATGTCGAGGAACGCAACTAAGGAGTATTCTTTGACGCCTATGGATTTCTCCACCGCCGAGATTTTCCTTTCCTGTAGGCATGTTGTGCGCCTGACAGCCACTGAGGATTTATGGTTGCCCTCAGCTGTAGCCCGACTAGTCTCTCAAAGGTTTTGAGAAGAAAGGACGATAGACTTATTGGTCTAAAGTCTTTAGGGGTTGTGTGTGAGGCTTTCCCTGTGTTTGGAATAAAGACTATTTTAGCCTTGAGCCAGAGCTTGGGGATTTTTCCCACTACGAGTATCTTCCGGCTTCCGACGTGTCCTCAATGTCGGAGCAGAATTTTTGCCAAGAGGCCCTCTTCGCTTTCCTAGTTTCTTTTTTGTATAGGGCAAGACTACTTTTGTAGTTTGCCCAGTGTTCTTCCTCGCTGCCGCTTTTGGCTCTATTGAAAAGAGTCTCTGCGTAGAGTATCTATTTCCCTTGACCACCAAGGGGGTTTCTTTTTCCCTTTAGGTCTAATTGAGGGGCATGCAGCCGTGAATGCCTTTTTACATGCTTCGGTGAAGCTGTCTACCAGGCTATTTAAATCGTCCGGAGTGTCCGGACATTTAGGTGGGATGGGGGGGAGTAATTTCTCTATGGTTGCACTATATAAATCCCAGTTGGCTTTTCTGGGGTTAACATAGTCAGTAGGTTTTGGGCTCTCGAGAGATAGTACTGTCTCGATATACCTGTGATCGGAGAAGGAGTGGTCCTCTAGGACTCTCCAACTTTTGACTACGTCTTACAGTTTGTGAGACAGTAAGGTGAGGTCAATAACCTCTTGTCGGTTTTTAATAATAAAGGTAGGGTCGTTACCTCGATTGCAGATAACTAGATTAGAGTTAAGGATGAAGCTGAAAAGTGACTCACCCCTTACATTTATGTCGGAGCTCCCCCACTGAGTGTGGTGAGCGTTGGCATCGCAGCCTATTAATAGGCCTGTGTCCTACCTTTCGCTATCGCAGGTTATCTTGCGAACGAGGTCACTGGGAGGATCGCTTTCCTCGAGAGCCATGTAGGAAGACACCAAGTTTAGGTGTGTCCCCTGTAGCTCTAGGCTAGCCTCCGTGTTGTCGCCATTGCTAAAATTTATAGATTTATAGACCTTCATGGTCACCGAGCTGAACCCGAAGTTTAGTTCTCCTTTTGCGGCTTCAATCGGGGCCAGTGACTCCTTGTTCAGGATAATCACCGCCTGATTCGTTGGGCCCTTCGATGCCTCCACCTTCACATCCTTCCAGTCCTTGGTTGGAAGAGCCGGATTGCATCTTTGTAGCATCGTGAGGATCTTTTCGGCCTCCTTAATGGTTGCCGGCATCCATATACGGGCCCTCGGCCTGCTGGGCACCTCGCTCCAGTCTACAGCGACGAGCTTTGCCCCCGCGTAGACCTCGCCGATTTGCGACACCGCAGCTTTATAGAGCTTCACGGAGCGCTCATCCTCGCAGGCCTTGATGTTCCCCTGAAACCACCCCATGTCTTTGCAGACTGGAGGTGGCCCGGGGTCCTTGTCGAGGAGCTCGAAACAGCGGTCGGCCGCTTCCACCCACTTCCATTGGCTCCGTGGGATCTTCCCCTCCGCGCTGCCGTTGTCGAGAACGCCAACCAGCGTCCTCTCCTTGGCAATCTGCGCGAAGGATATGTTAGGCAGCACTCTGGACCGCTTTGCAGCCGGTCCAGGCGTCTCCTGCGAGCGCTGCCTTTTTGGTTGAGCAGCCTTAGGTGGCTCAACACTGAAGTTGGGCAGAACCGTCGAGGCCCACTCAACCTTTTTCCACCAGACTGTTGTTGGGCTTGCGTGCTAGCGTTTTGCCGACGGAGTATGTGCCCAGCACTTGTCACCCATCCCAGATTTGGGAAGGGACCCACCCGGCTCATACCCACCCCGGCAGAGCTCCACGTTACCCGGGTAAGGCATCACTAGAAAAGGGGGCTGCCAAGTCCCTGAGCTCTCCGTTTGCGACTGGGCTAGTTTTTATACCGGGCCTCCAGCCAGGCTGACTCTCGGCACGGGTCGAATGACACCTTAGTCCGGCCCGGTGTGAGGTGAGTGTTGGGGTTGGGATGTTGGTAGGTATGTGTAGGGAGAGGGAGTGTGTGAGCTACTTAATGAGAGGCGGCACCACAAGCGCATCGTCAGTGTTGCTGCCTCGCGAACACCCGCTGGCTGTCCGGGACTGCTTATTTTTGTACTCTCCCTCAGAGACAGCTTGGTTGCTTATCTTTGGGATGCCCGCTTATTCACAGTTGACGTTCGCTATCCGCAACCTTCACGCAACCAACAACGAAAGACCGAAACACAATTTGCAAATTGGCTGCTTAAATTGCCAAATAATTACTAGGAATGCGCTGTGCCTTGGTCGCGAGTAATTTATTTGGCAACTGGAGAATGTTGGAGTTGGTGTGGCGATCGAGAAAAGTGGCTGAAGAGCATGAATTGCACAAAATCGCGGATTTTAAATTAGATATGGCACTTTCGCGTAATGGTGGAATGCGGTATTTAAATCCGGGGTGTGTTTTTTTGTGTGGGCTTGATGTATGTACATATATATAGTTGGGAGTCAACTATGGAAATAAATGTATAAATATGTATGTAGGAAAACAATGTAGATATATATATGTGTGTGTATGTTTTTTTATTGTTCTTGCACTCGGAGTGTGCCACTGTAGAATTTATTGGGGTAGGTCGTGCATGGAATGCACTTGGAGATATATGTATTGATGTCGGTGTGTGTGTATGTACGCAAGCCGCTCTCATGGGCTGGAATGTGCGTGCATACATATGCTTGGAATGCACTTTTGTTAATAAATTTTTTTTTTTAATTTGTCCGTAATGGACATAATGGACAGACACAAGGAACTGAAGAACTACCGTAGCACTGGTAGTTGGAGGTGCAGAAACGGAGAACGGCCGGAATCGCCGATAATATGGCGGCTTCGAAATAGAAGGGAACACAGACACTGGATAGCACTGTAGATATATTTATATAAAGATATATATACATATATCACGAAACACAACCCGCGAATGGAGGCGATTTGTGGCAAAAGAAGTCGTACTTATCTTCGGAACGTAATCCACCGATGCTTGCTGATTGGAATCCTCCTTATAGGAAAGGCGAAGATCCGGCTCGAAGGACCAATGTTTGTAGTGGGGTGGATGACGATAGTTCCCAAAGATTCCCAAAGAAAAGTGATACGCGTGTAATCTGGCTCGTAGGTGTCGAGAGACTGCTCGATCGTGACTGACCAGCGCGAGAGCGAAGTGCACACGAGAGAGAGCGTGCTAACACTCCGCTGTTAGCACGCCGGTAAACCGACTTTTAACTTTGCACTGTTAAAAGCGCTGCTGCCCTGAACAGTCTGGAAGGAACTGTAAAATCGATCTGTCCCAACAGAGTTTGGGAGTCCACAAGACCGAGAATGAGCTTGTGAATGTATAAGACGCCATTGCAAATTCTGCGATGGTGTAAGGAGGGTAGGTCGATTGATTTTAGTCTAGATCGTTTTGGAGATAACCGTCTGCCAGAGTCCCAGTTCAGATTCCTGAGGGCAAAAATTAAAAAACACAAGAGCAATACTCCAATATTGGGCGTACTATTGAGACGTACAGTGATTTTGTTATATACGGGTCGTCAAACTTTTTTGACCAATGCTTAATGAACGCTAAAACTCCCTTGGATTTGTTCACCGTTACAGCAATATGGCTGTTAAAGCATAGCTTATGATCAAACAGGACTCCTAGGTCATTTGATGCGGAAATTCGATCCAGAGTATGATGTCCTAGAGAGTAAGAGACCAAATGTAGAGCACGGCGGTGAAACGTCATAAGTTTGCACTTAGAATGGTTTAAAAACAGAAGGTTAGACGAACACCACTTGTTTAATTCGTCAAGTGCAAGTTGAAGGCGAGTGTGAAAGTACCACTCGGAATACGAAAAACAACTTCTGTCATCATCAGCATACATTAATGTAACTGAGTGCAGAATAACTTGAGGTAGGTCATTCACAAACAGATTGAACAGCAGCGGACCTAAATGACTTCCTTGAGGAACACCTGATGTAACATTAACGACATTCGACAACACATTAGTAAACAAAACACGTTGGGTTCTGTTCGACAGATACGACGATATCCAAACGCCAATTTGCTAACGGATTCGGAAGCGAATTAAGCAACGGTTTTGGGGATTTGGTTATGGATATCGAAGTTTGCATTCGTCCGAAAATATACTGTCACGGTATCGCATTCCAGACATAAAACTTCCCACTTTCCGTGGAAGTTAGCATAAGTCGGCAGACTTTCACACGATTTTCAGTATAGTCATAGATCAGGATCCAGCCTTATCGAAGATTGAGAAGTTCCAACACCTGCGATCGTGTTTGGATGGACCTGATATTGTTTTGGACTTTCTAAACAATCGTTTTAACAATAAACAAATAAATAAATATTTCAGACACGTTTCTGAGATTCTGAAGCAGGAGAAGGTTGAAGATGAGTGAAGTACTTACATTACACTACTCGACAAAATTGAACTTTTTATTTAGGCTGTGGCCCAAAATAATTTTAATGATAGATTTCGAGATTTAAAATTTGTTTAACAACATTGTTTTTTTTATGGTATAGTTTTTTTCAAAGAATTATTTAAAATCTAGTATTTTTTTTCCGAGGTAGTGCTTCTATTTTTCACATAACTTAAGTATCTTATTTCTGGTTGCATTTTACATTGCACTTCTGAAAAGCTGACAAATGCAGCTACAGACCCAGACACGTTGTAGCTGCTGCTTAACGTCTGAAAGACATTAAGCTTTTAAGTTCAAAATTGATAATTTTTTGAAGTATTTTTTCACGAAATTTTGACTTTAAAAACTCTGGAAAAGTCGAAAAAAAATTATATCCTTTGTCCTTTATTATACACGTACTCAAAGAGTTAAGGGGTATACTATATTTGTGGTAAAAGTGAATGTGTGTAACGCAGAGAATGAAAATTTTCCGACCCAATAAAGTACATATATTCTTGATCAGTATCAATTGCCGAGTCGATAGAGCCATGTCCGTTTGTCTGTCTGTCTTGATGAGCGCCTAGATCTCAGAGACTGTAAGAGCTAGAGCTAGAACGGGTCTGATTTATAGCTGCGTTTGTCAGCTTTTCAGAACTGCAATGTTACATGCAACCAGAAATAAGATACTTAAGTTATGTGAAAAATAAAAGCACTACGTCTGAAAAAAAATGACAAATTTTAAAAAATTCTTTAAAAAAAACTAAACTATAAAAAAAACCATAATTTTTTTAAAAATTAAAAATTTCGAAATCTATTAGAAAAAGTCATTTCGGGCCACAGCGGAAATGTCGTGTTGAGTAGTGTTATCTGACAAGCTGAATTCTCACATGAGAGCGCAGAGGTCGATGGGAACCATGGTGGAAATCGTTTACTACATATACTCCGTATCTTGTCTCTGATACCAGGACCAAATGAGAGGAGCTGTCGCCGCAATGTCATACAATCATAAGACCATTTTTCGGTTTTTCTGAAAAGGAGATGTCAAACAATGGAGCCCATGGATCACGCTATGGTGATTCAACCCAATAGCAGTCAGGTTGGAAAACATAAAATAAGTTTAGAGTATGTTTCAACTGCAGTTCAGGTTCTTGTCTTACATGCGGCGGAAAACATCATTCCCTTTTGCACATCAACAATCCTCATCCTACATCAATCACCACGAATCCCGCGAACGTTGCTAGCACTCCCACTCAGACAGCTTCATGTTCAGACCCCAATCTTCAAAGTTCTCTTGTTTCCGCTTCATCACCATGCTCGCCTCCTGCTCAGAATCTTAGGTAAGACGTAGTACTTTTAGCCACGACAGTAATTATGACTTAAAGTCGATTTGGTGATCATCTTCCCTGCCGGGCTCTTCTGGATTCAAGCTCCCATATTGATTTAATAACTTCTCGTTTCGCGCATCAGCTTCAGCTGAAACGAGCCAGAGTCCTGTAACAGTATCCGGTATTGGTGATGATTCTGCCTTTCACATGGAAGGCTCCGTCAATTTTGTCATTCGATGCAGGACATCAGATAACTGCACGAGTATCTCAGCTTTCGTTGCTTCACGTAATACAGATAACCAGCCTGCTTCTTCATTTGATGTAGCCGAATAGAAAATGCCATCCAATACCAGCCTTGGTGACCCCCACTTCAACAAATCTTACGCGCATCAATGTGCTTAATGGAGCCAGTTTGTTTTATGAAATTTTATGCGATGGTCAGTTCAAGTTGGAGAAACGACTTCTTATATTACAAAAAAACTCGTCCCGGTTGGGTTGTCACAAAGGGAGGCCATGAATCTCACATCTCTGTGTTCCTAGTGGCCTCTAGTTCAACGGAATCAAGTCGAACGTTGGTTTGGATGGACTAGTGTGAAGATTCTGGGAAGTGGAATATTGCTACGGTTCCGCCCCAGAGGCATCAAAGGGGGAAATAGCCTGCGAGGAACATTATAAAAAACATTTTTGTCGGCTTCCAAGTGGCGAGTACTGTGCTCAATTGCTGTTGAAGCTGAGTGACAGTCTCTTGGAGAGTCATATCAGCAAGCATATCGCCGATTCCTCAATTTGGAGCGCAATCTGGGAAGCAAGCCACTTCTTAAATCCCCATACGCCACATTTATTAAGGAATACCTTGACTTAAGTAATATGTCCCCTGTTAAGAGCGACTCTCTTAATCAATGCAAATTCTTTCTTTCTCATCACTGCGTCGTAAGAGAAGATAAAACCACCACCAAACTGCGAGTTGTGTTCGACGGATCCGCATGTACATCTACAGGATATTCCCTTAACGATGTTTTGATGTCGAGACCAACTACTCAGCCGAAGTAAGTACCGACTTTTCTCCGTTTTCGGACCGTTTCTGAAGCTTTGACTGGAGTCATTTGCAAAATATATAGATGCGTCCGTGTCTCGCCCAGGATAGATTTTTGTAGGGCATACTGTGGCATGACCCACCCCACGAGAAGCTAAAAACATGCAAACTGGATACTGTCACCTATGGCCGGAAGCCAGCATCATTTCTAGCCGTCCGTTCTATACAACAACTAGCAGCAGACGAGCATTCTGCATAAGGGCATTTCTCTGACGAGACCAAAAAATTAAATGTCTATAAAAACAAATTTCCATATAATTCTGTTGCGATATAATAGTCTAAATTTAATGAACCAAAACTAATTCACCCAATTGGCATATAGTTTCATTGACTTTGATGTGAAAACCTATTCAAATAAGCAAAAATTTACTTTTTCGGTATTTTTTGGTATTTGGCTTTTGACTTTATGTAAATTTTCTATTACTATTATCTCATCTAAAACATGAAATTCTTGAGAAAAGTTTTTCCCCATAATCTTTCAAACGTATTTGACTATCTTAAAAATATACGAGAAAAATGCTTCAATCCCCGCTAACGGTATATTTTCAACTGTTATTAACAAAGGAATTTTTGTCCCGTGTGACGTGTCCCGTGCGAATATGGTCTATCAAGAGGTGTATTATAATGGTAAACAAATTTTGAAAATCAGTCTTATTTTGACCTTTCTACCATTTTCAATGCGTACGACTATCCCGTTCGGCTTCAGAGAAATGCCCGTATCCAATTGTCTCTGAAGTTGTGTTACGGAATTTTCATGTGGATGATTTGCTAATGGTGTTAGAGACAACAAATGATATGCTCGAAATTATGTGACAGCGATTTGACCAAGACTCTAGGTTTGGCATGGAATCACACTTCAGATGAGCTGTTGTTTTCATTCTGTCCCAATCAAGTCCCTTTGAAACCAACTAAGCAATTTGTATTGTCAACTATCGCACGATTTTATGAGCCACTCAGACTAATAGGAATAGTAATTACCAATCAAAAATATTCCTACAGTAGCAGGGGAAAGAAAAACTTCATTGATATGAAAGCCTTCCAAAACTGGCAGTGGAGGCAAGGCAAATCTTCTATGTTCTAGATCTCGTGTAGCGCCACTGAAGACTATTACAATACCCAGGTTCACTTGCTCTTCTAGGGCCGGTTTTGGAGGCACGGAAAACCACACTAATTACAAACTGCGCGTCAAGATATTTGGTGGAAGAATTAAAGTTTGTTAATTCCTTCCCCAAAATGCAGGCAATTTTTGGGTATGTCTGCAAATTTATTCGTCGACGAAGATTTGAATTAACTGTGGAGGATTTGCGCTTGGGAACCGTACTACTTCATCGCCTTACTCAGCAATCTCGCTTAGCTACTGAAATAAGAGCCCTGGAATCCCAAAAGGAAATCAAGGCTTCAAGCTCCATCGCCTCACTCTCGCCATTTTTAAATGAGTGAAGCTTGCTATGAGTTGGAGGGCGTCTTAAAAATTCTACCTTGAATTTCGAAGCACGACATCCCATAATATTGCCCAGGAATCATTTTATCACTTTTCTGATCACTTACACGAAAAACACCTTTACACAGGACCTCAGTTACTATTAGCCATTATTCGGCAAACCACATCTACATCTTAAATGCAGATAATACATCTAGAACAAATATTCTACATCTACCATTTAGATTCTACATCTCCTCCGCGAGAGGGCGCTCGCACACTGCACAGGGCAGATTGTGTGCGAGAGAGAAAGAGAATGAATAGCGTCAGCAGCTACAGAGGTGGGGGAAGCAACTGAAAATTAATTTGTTCATTCTGTCACAGATGTTCGTCTTTTGTGAAATGCACTTGTAGCAGTGAGATATCACATGAGTCTCGAAATTTAATTTGGTTGCTCTAGCTCTTATAGTCTCTGAGAACTGGGCGCTCGTCAAGACAGACAGACGGACAGACAGACAGACATGGCTCTATCGACTTTGCTATTGATGCTGATCAAGAATATATATACATTATGGCGTCGGAAAATTGTCCTTCTCTGCGTTACACACATCCACTTTTACCACAAATACAGTATATCCCTTAACTCTTTTTTAGTACGGGTATACAAAATTTCAATCAGTTTTCAAATAAAATTATTAAAGTTCCATTTGGTTCCCTTGTGTAATCTATTAGTGCAGAGACTCGGCTATTGATGCTGATCAAGAATATATTTACTTTATGGGGTCGGGGAATTTTCCTTCTCTGCGTTACACACATCCATTTTTACCACAAATACAATATACCCCTTAACTCTTTTTGAGTACGGGTATACAAAATTTCAATCAGTTTTCAAATAAAATTATTAAAGTTCCATTTGGTTCCCTTGTGTAATCTATTAGTGCAGAGACTCGGCTATTGATGCTGATCAAGAATATATATACCTTATGGGGTCGGACAATTTTCCTTCTCTACGTTACACACATCCACTTTACCACAAATACAATATACCCCTTAACTCTTTTTGAGTACGGGTATAAAAATTAACGAAACCATATTAAGACGTATAGAAATATCAAACACTCCCATTAGCTACATAGAGAAGACAACTAATTTAGACTTTATTATAAACAGTAATCTGTCGTGGGATGATCATGTGAGCAAAGCAGTTGGCAAAACCTATGGGATTCTAAGAGCACTTAATATTACCAAGCCATTTATACCAGTAAGCATTCCGGATACAGATAGCAAAAGCATACCTAGTACCTGTACTAAACTGCATTTGGAAACTGTGCCTACGCAAACATGCAAAATTTGAGCGTGTGCTTTAATAACATAGCTAGATACATATTTGGATTAAGGTGCAACGACAGAATTTCCGCATTTGCATATACAATTTTCGACATGACTCTATTCGAATGGATTGACTATAAGATGCTTATGTTCCTCCATAAAATAATCCTCACCAGACAACCCGAATATCTGAATGAAAAATTCCTCAATTCCTCAAGAAGGAACAATATTATCACGATACGATATAGAACACTAAATTCTGAGAGACATTTCTTTGTGAATGTTATTCGCATATGGAAACAACTTCCACATCACATGAAAACAATACGAAACCTTTCCCAATTCAAAACACAGTTAGGAGCCCAACTTACACTAGATTAAGATTTAAAACTTAAATTTAATTTAAAAATTAAAATTGTAGAAAAACAAACCAACAAATGTAACCATTAATTCGAATGTCATATTAAAATATTAATTTAGCTCTAAGTTTAGCCCAACTAATGTGACACCTAGTGACTAGTGCTCTAATTATAAGTCCCTTGCTTGTAGCACTAGGAAATACAATAAACATACAATACAGTACAATACAATACAATACAATTGACAGACTCATGAAAGCCGGGTCTCTTTCAATATGACCAAGTGATCGTTTCTTAAACGGCGTGTAGAATATTTGGGTTATATGTATAGTAAAAGGTGGTGAAATCAGACCCATTCCTAAAAAGGTTCACGCATGGCATAATATGCTGCCTCCACAATTGGCTACACAATTAAGACAGTTTATAGACCTGGCATTATATTTTCGGCAGCTTGTGCCAAAGTTTTCAGAGGAGATAAAACTTTTGTATCAACTTACTTCTAGACATAATTCGGCTCGCATGGTGAACACCCAGCGTGGAGAAATACTGATCGCAGCCGCCTACCTACCACCATCCACCGCTTGGGCCAGTGCGGAGTTCGAAAACTTGCCAGCTTGGAGGCAGGTTCATCATTGGGTGCGACTTTAATGCTAAGCACAGAATTTGGGGCAGCTACAGAGGAGACCACAGAGGAGTGGCACTGCACGACGCCCTCAAAAACTGCGTAGCCCAAGTACTGGCGACGGGTATCCCCACCATTTACGCAAATAAACGCCGTTCCACGCCCTCATGTCTGGACTTCTTTGTCTAAAGTCGATCCCCAGGAACCTGCTATCAGTCCTGCTTTATCTAGGCTCTGACCAACTACCACTAATTGCGAAACTAATGGCTACACCCCAGATTATCCCTGCCAAGACGAGAATACTCAAGACTGAAACAAACACAGACGTGAAATCGAACTACACCCTATGGAAGCTCACAAACCTGTACAAACGGCAATCCACCCCTAACTTTCCAGTAAAGAAGGCAGACGGTTCCTAGGCGAACTCAGCAGCGGAACGGGTGGAAGCCTTTGCAGATGAGCTGGAGTGCAGATTCAGACTATTCATGACGGCCTCAGCGAGGAGAGCATGCCAGGTTGCTGCTAAGCTGGATGAAGTCCACCAAATGGAGCTCTCGGTGGCCTCAATCACGCTCCAGAACTAAGGACGGACATTCGCTTGCACAACGCTAAAAAGGCCCCAGGAAAGAACAATATAGATAACAGAGTGGCAAAAGCGCTGCCACTCAGAGCGCTTTTGTACCTATTACAAATACTGAATACAACGCTGAGGTTAGGACACTTCCACAAAGCATGGAAAGCCGCGCAGGTTATCATGCTGCATAAACCTGGAAAATCCTCGGACGACCTGGCCAATCGGCCTGCTACCCACCTTCAGGAAGCTCCTGGAGCCCTGCGTTCTTCGCAGATTATTGGATAGCCCATCCGTAAATCGAGCTATCCCTAATCACCAATTTGAGTTCAGGCTGAAGCATGGTACTCCGGAGCAGCTGCATAGGCTAGTGGAGCATATCCTTGATGGCTTCCACAGGAAGCAGTTCGTCGTAGCAGCGTACCTGGACATTCAGCAAGCAGTCGACAGAGTTTGGCACGACGGATTACTTGCGAAGATAAAACCCCTGATAAACCCCCAGATGTTCCTGAAACTGGAAGCTTGCTAAAGGACAGAACAGCAGCTTCCACGGTGAAGGTGATTGAAGCCGTAGTCCCGCAAGGCAGCGTACCAGGGCCAACGCTGTACAGCCTTTTCACGCACGATATGCCTAAAGCTAGCGTTGACAATACGTCCCAGCCAATCGATGTGAAACTTGCCACATTTGGCGACGCCACGGACAACCTCCAGCGGTACATAAAAAGGTTTGAGAACTGTAGGTGTAGGCATGTAGGTGGAATATCAGTGTGAACCCTGAGAAGTGCGTGGCAGCGACGCTTATGAATGGAACGTGCTCTGGGGTCTTTCTTCATGGCGAGCTGTTGGAACAGCGGAAGGAACGTAAGTACCTGGGAATCACGCTGGACACCCGCCTGAGCTTTGCCAGCCACACAAGGATGGTCAGAACAGCATTGTAAAGCAAGGCTAGAAAACTCCACTGGCTTCTTAAGCCTTACAACAAGCTCAGCCAGTCCAACAAGATCCGCAAAGATAAGGTAATCCTGGCGCCTGCATGGAGGTATGGCATCCAGGTCTATGGTATCGCAGCGAAAACGAACCTGGCCAAGACCCTCCAAACTATATCTGGTGCTGAGTGGTATGTCCGTTATAAAGAAAACGCCGAAGGCCTTGGAGTTGCCTCAGTCGGTGATAATATTAACGAGCAGGCCACAGGACACCTGACCAAACTAAGGAGCCACCCGAACGTCCTCGCTCAAATATTGGTAAGGAGCAAAAGCAGGCGAAGGTTAAACCGCAACCACCCGTCCGTCCTTATGCATAATTGAGTTATCTACCATGTCCCGTATGTTTCATTTTTATACCCGTACTCAAAAAGAGTTAAAGGGTATACTGTATTTGTGGTAAAAGTGGATGTGTGTAACGCAGAGAAGGAAAATTGTCCGACCCCATAAAGTATATATATTCTTGATCAGTATCAATAGCCGAGTCGATAGAGCCATGTCTGTCTGTCCGTCCGTTCGTCCGTCTGTCCGTCCTTATGAGCGCCTCGTTCTCAGAGACTATAAAAGCTAGAGCACTTTAAAAAGCATGTTAACGGCTGCAGAGACGAGTCAGCGTTCATGGCAAGAGGCATTAAATAAAGATGAATTGTACGGCAAATGGATTCACTAAAGTAAGTCTACTAGAATTGTTAATTGGAAAACAGGCAAGGCCATTGGGATTGATCCTTATAATCGATGAAATCGATGCAGAATACGAAAAAAAACAGAGCAAACAAAGCAAAAACTTTGAAGCGTAATTTTGTAGAGCATGTTTTGCTCAAATGGGATAATGTCACTATAGCTAGTTACAAAGTTTAAGGGTGCATTTCTAGTTGTTGAAATTCAGGATGGTGACCAATATTTGTTGAACTCGTTGACAAACTAGAGAACATACAAGTATGCACATGAGAATTTGCGAGCTGTACCAAACGGCGACATCTTAGCCGGAATCGATGATGATTTATCGATGATGAGAGTTGATTAGAGTGACCAGGAGGACGAGAGCTGCAGAGAGCTCGGCGTGTGATCGAAGTGAATGCTCTCAGCCGAGTATCTCAAAGTGTGGGAAAAAGTGGCAACCGTAGTGAGTCTGACAGGCAGTCAGAGTTGGACAGAGAATGGACACACTTGGATTTACTGCGCTACTAAAAAAAACAGTCAAGATGGCTGGCGAAATTAATAAGGGAGCCGAGTCTCGGACATACAAATTTATTTTACCGCAAAATAATTTAACTATTAGTAATACTGTTTCAATAATAAAGTATAAAAGTTTATTCTAAAAGTTCAAAATGCAGGATACAGAGAATACTAAAATTGTAATCACAGGGGAGTATCGACCACCCTGTGGAATTTCTATAGTCATACAGTGCTGTCGCGTTTAATCATTAATGGAGTTTGGACGGTAACCTCGTCATCGGAAAGATTTTGTTCAACTGAGTGAATGTCATCGCTGCCGAGTCCTATGCAGACTCTACCGCTTTGAGATTGGGTTATATGATGTAAGGGTATTGTTCTTCCTTGTGGTTGAGGTAAGAAATTTGAAGGCGAGGGAATAGAGCTGTTTGAAGCTAAAGATGATCCAGTTGAATGTCCAAGTAAGGATTGTGAATGGTTATGGCTATGCCCTCTTGATTGTGGAAAAGAAAGTTGATGAAACGTCGATGTCGGCCTTGTTCCGGTTATGTTGCAATTATACTTTGGCCAAGCATTGTGCAACGACTGGCGAGGAAGTGTACATTGGGAAATCGAGCTTGAATAGACGTGTGGAGTAACATTCTGAAATATAAGAAAATAAATTGTAAAAATTAGAATGTTTTTATTGATTAGGTTTTATAGATAATACAATTTTTAGTTATGAAAATGAATCTGTCAGGCCGGCTCAGGTTTTCACATTCACTTTGCGTCTTACTTTTCAGCAAAAAGGAAATACTTTTATTTCAAGGTGCTCTGAAATCCACTTTTATGAATTCGTTTACTTATTGTACTGTTAAGCGCCAGCTCATACAAAAAGGCATTTGTTATGTTTAACAGAGATTGGTCGATAGCCAAATAGGGCTGCCACAGCTGTTCGGAGCAATTCACATTTTTTTTTTTGGCCTGACCAATTTTTTTACATCTTATTTTAAGGTTGGTTAAAAAAAACTATTTATAAAGAGGGAAAAAGCTCATTTGCCCAGATAATGGTGTCAAATTCATGTCAATGCATCATGAAGTCATCTATTTTTTTCATTTTGCAATTAAGATTTGTTTAGTTGTATAAAAAGCCGTTTGCTTTTCATTTCGGCGAGAAATTTGTTGCCGTATTGAAAACGGAAAAGTCTTGCGTTTTAAGAGTGAATCACATTTTTTTAGTGTACCGGTATTCCAGTATTTTATAAATTTGTAAAAAAAATGTGTGTGTAAGCGACTATCTCCCCAACGTGTGCACCAAATTGAATGCTGTTTTTTTAAATGATAGCCAGAGAATGTGCAAACCATACACAACATAATGTGTACTTGTCTATGAAAAGGTTTCTCAAGAATTAAAAATTAATCAAAAAAAACCTCATATTGGATCCAAAAATGTGTGTTTGAACGCCTATTTCATTTCATTTCACCGCAAAACGTGCTTCTATATAAAAGTTTTTACTTTTCTATAAATAGATTTCTATACAAATTTAAAATTATTTTTAAATAAATATAAGATTTTGCCTAAAAATGTGTATTTGAGCGCCTATTTTATTTCATTTTGTATTATTATGTAGAACGGAACATTTTATGATAGATTTTGTTTTTTAAAACTTTTATTGTGAAATATTGTTTTCTGAAAAAATTGCAATTTCTGTAAGTATATTTGTTGCTTTTGAAAATGTGTGCGTTAAAACCAACCAGTGAAGTCACAAGATATGGCTTCGAGGAGCCATGAAAGTAGCCAAGACTTTACACATCGCAAGGAAAATAATCGTCTACGCACAAGGTCCCGTTCAAATCAACGGAACAATGATGCAGCAACAACTTCAAATGAACGTCGTGATATAAAAAATCTGCAAGGTTGTTGCGTTCGAAAATTATAATTGGTCCAATGAACGACTGTTGTCGCCATTGTCAGGCATATAAATTTAAAGGTGAAGCAGATGGGATGTGCTGTATAAGTGGTAAAGTGAAATTACCTGAATTGGGGATCCTTCCACAGCCATTGAGCATATAACTCAATGGATTGACACCTGCGTCTAATCATGTTTTGAACAATATACGAAAGTATAGCAAATAGCATAAGAGACAACTTCATACCAGCGTTCAAGGTAATTAAATAGTTTTGTTTATGCAAATCGATTTTTTTTTTTCATTATATTTTATTCAGATTCAAGGTCAAATATACCATGGAGCTGGCTCTTTGTTACCTTTCGACAACGCAGACCACAAATTTTTGCAATTATATTTATGAGCAGAATTCACAACGAATCAGTTATTCAAAATGTCACTTGATCGAATGCCATCTGACATGTTATTCGAGCTGATAAAACACCGGTTGGCGAACATGCAAGGCTTTTCAATGCACAACCAGTTGACGTAGTGGCAATAGTCATAGTTTGTGAGAAATTTAATAATCGTGATATTGTCCTTCATCGTATAATGAACAACTTGAACGTGTATCCGAGACTCATCGTTGTTATGATGCACAATATCCCATATAGTTTTGGAGCGGCCAAGATGACTATAATTTCAACATTAAAATGATAAATCCAGTAAACGGTAAATTAATGAATAATTTATAATTGATTTCAATTGAAATTAAATTAAATTAAATTGAAGGTCGAGAAGGAACAAAGAAAGTAAGTGCTATGATTATGCATACAGGCTGCAGATACGGAATAATCAAGACAAGCACATATTGAGGTGCACACTGTATGTGCAAACACTCATGCAGGATTGTATTGTACACTCAGTTGTCCTGTGGTTAGAAACACCGGGTGTCAAAATCACCCTACATTTACCCGGCGCACCTTAAGGTGCCGGTGGATTCTTGCAGTTCTCTGGTGCACAGCACTTTTCCAACAGTATATTGTTGACATGTATGCAAAAACTGAATCGGAACGGTTGAATTTTCTTCGATTCAAACAAGCCAAATTACGTTCCGAAGAGTATGTTCATTTGCATGAAGCCATTAACAACGATACTAATGCACAAAACGACATCGTATGTTGGAAGTCCACGTCATATGTTTGAGTACGCGTAAGATGCGCACGGTCGACCAGACCCTTCATTGACTTCACGTATAGTTTGTTTAAACAAAAATTTAAATCACTCATGGATTTAATTGACAAATACGGTGCATTTAGCTGATTGAAAAAATTACGCCTAATCGGACAGTGGATCCTGAGTGGTTTGAAGTGCTCACCAAAAATATGATTTACGGTCCATGTGGTGCGTTGAATTTGAATTCACCCTGTATTGTTGAAGGGAAATCTTCCAAACCTTTTCCAAAAAATTTGGTCTCCGATACAGTGACGGGCAACGATGGATATTCCGAATATCGGCGTCGATCAACTGAAGATAATGGCCATTCGGTAACTTTGAGAGTTAAAAATCAAGACTTGGATATTGATAATCGTTGGCTTGTGCCATATTAACCGTAATTATCTAAGATTTATAAAGCGCACATAAACGTAGAGGTCTGCAATTCAGTTCAATCTATTAAATACATTTGCAAATACATCAACAAAGGAAGTGAAATGGCTGTTTTTGGAGCAGTTGCTAATGTTACCGATGAAATCACTCAATTTCAAATGGGCATATACATCAGTTCAAATGAAGCAGTATGGCGCATATTATCATTCTCGATCCATGATGGGCATCCAACTGTAGTTCATTTATTTGTTCATCTTGAAAACGGTTAACGCGTTTTTTTACACCCGGAAATGCAATGCGAAGAGCTGCGCAACCACCAGCAACTCTAACTGCATTTTTTGCGCTGTGGTAAGCAGATGATTTTGCGAAAACATTGCTGTGCGCCAAAGTACCCGAATACTATACGTGGAATAATTCGTCAAAAGTTTTTCAAAGGCGAAGACGCGGAAAAGCCGGTAATGGTCAGCCAGTATTGTTTTACTCCGATGCGATAGGACGAATTTATACAATTCATCCCAACAATCAAGAGTGTTATTATTTGCGATTGTTGCTAATAAATGTTCGTGGACCAACACAATTTGAATATTTGCGAGCTGTTGATGAAGAATTTTGTGGGACCTTTCGCAAAGCATGCGAACGATTGATCTTACACTTGGAGATGCAGCATTTCCCTTAAGTCCACATAAAATTCGGACACTTTTCGCAAATATTATAGCCACGTGCAGTCCAGCAAAGCCAACTCAATTGTGGCATAATCATCAAAATCATTTGTCAGAGGATTTTTTACATCGATTGCGCCGTCAAACGGGTGATGTATGGATTAAACGCCGGAGTTTACAATGAAGCATTGATCTCTATTGAAAACCATTTCTTGATGATGGCAAGCAAAGCATTAGCTCAATTATGTAACGGGAATTTCCCTTATCGGGAAATACACAACATTTTTAGCAAAGAACTGGAGCGTGAACAACAGTATGTTCGTGCCGAGCTTAAAGCGCTTGTGCAAAACAATAAGCCACTGTTAAATATCAATCAAAGAACGGTTTACGACCAAAGATTGCGATCTATCGAAAAAAACATGGTGGACTGTTCTATTTGGATGCAGCTCGAGGTACCGGAAAAAGTTTATCATTTCGATTATTTTGGCTACCATTCGAGCACAAGGTAGAATCGCGTTGGCTTTGGATTCGTCTGGCATCGCTTCCACATTATTGGATGGTGGTCGATCGTGGAGATAATCGATTGTTTGGTGGTGCATTGATATTGTTAGCAGGTGATTTCAGACAAAGATTACCTGTAGTCAAACTAGGAACTGCTGCTGATGAAATTAATACGTGTTTGAAAACATCTAATTTGTGGCGCTCTGTGAAGACACGTATATTGACTACAAATGTACGTGTTCAATTGCAACACGATGCTTCAGCAGATGTGTTTTCCAGAAAACTGTTAGACATTGGTAGTACTTCCCGTTGACAATTCTGACTTCATAACGCTTCCAAATAATTTTTTCTCTTTTGTGTCATCGAAGGAAGACTTGTAAAGACTCCTGAATCCCAGGCACCAGCAGCGTCAGCTTAAGCTAGAATTAAGTCGCCTTCATGTAAATCGGCCGGCTTTCTTGCACCGTGCGACAGTGAATTAACCATATATCGAAGAACCCTGGATTTACATTTCTATTTTTGCTTCTCATCTTTGAGACCATATAGTATATAGTCCATACGGCAATGCCCAGCCACTTTTTGGTGCAGAAGATTTCATGGGCCTTGAGTCATGTAAAACAAGAAGATGAAAAGCAATTGCAACGGCATATGATAAAAAGGTATCACTTGTTCAATTTAAAAGACTGCAAGTGTCTCAAAAATAGTTTTGAAAGTAGTGAGCTGCGGCACTTCTATATCAATGTAATAGTACTGCCAATTTGACTCTTCATATATTTTAGTTTTATTAGCGACTACCTTATTTTTAGATTGTAATAATAGCAAACAGAATTAAAATAAACCATGAACATATTCAGAAAAAAACGAGAAGGAACGTCTGAGTCGCTTCTGGACGCGACTCTACTTTTATACCTGTTCATAAACATGAACAGGAACCAACAAAGGCCACCCTGTCGACACACTTGTCGCACAGTCACACACACTTGTCACCTATCAAGGATGATCGTGGGAACAAGTGCCGCACATTTGTTATTTTCTTAGCGTGGCCTTAGTTTAATTATGTTAGAGTTTCCATATATAGTGCAAAAGTTTTGAGAATAAAATAGTTCGAATTTAGAACTCGTCTCATCAACAACACCATTTGTTTTCCTTCGATCCGGACTCATTATAGAGAATAGTCTGGAGAATAGAAGTCGCATCAACATTTGCTCCATCGAGCCTCTGAGTTTCCCCACCCGCGGTAAGAAACTCAGAGAGATCAGCATCAAAGCCCCTGTTATCCCCCACCAGTGGTAATAGACAGAATAGAATAAACCTTTACTTTTACAGCAGGGTCGCTACTGGTAACTGAACAGAATAGCATAAAATCTTGACTTTTATAGTAAGGTAGCTATCGAAAGCATCGAGCCCCTGTCATCACCCCCTGTGGTAAGAGGCAGAATTGCATAAAATCTTGACTTTTATAGCAAAGTCGATAGAAATAGCGTAAAACCTTGGGTATATAAAATTGCACAAAAACATAAGCCTAAATTATCACTTATCAGTTGTGAGTCGAGGCACAACGCTGTGGTAACTAGGCGACCACAATAAAAACCAATAATGACACCAGGAAATTTTCAAATTAGCAAATCTACATTGCTAAAACCAGTTCAAAAGAAGATGTAGCCATAACATATCTTCAAAAGTGGAAACTGTTGGAAAAAACCCAAGGATAAGCTTCAAAAGCTAAAAGAACTCAGCTTTCATCCCGAAAAGAAGTACTGCGGATTCTTCACACTGATGCGGTATGTACTGAAGAAGGTAAAATTCAAAGACAGTCTCCTTAACTCCGTCAGACCCCCGGCAAGATGTTCAAACCATGAACAGAACTCTACGCCACACCACACCGCGAAATTCTCAACCTTTGCGGACCATGGGCAATATGTTCATAACAATGAACAGGCTCTAGCACCAAGCCACGGTGCAATTATCACAATTCTGGCGTACAGTGGGGAAGATGTTCATAGACGCGAGACCAGAACCGATAGCAGACCTACAAACCCGCAGCTATCTCAACTCTTGCGGATCGCGGGCAAGATGTTCATAAACATGAACAGGAACTAACAAAGGCCACCCCATAAATGATACAGTCCACTTGAAGGAGGCCAATTGAGAAAAGGACACCTAAATCTAGGATCGGTTCGACCATAAAGTCATCTACATGGGTCGCGTCAAACCCAAAGCTGTCGACACACTTGTCGCACAGTCACATTTGTTCTATTCTTAGCGTTGGTCTTAGTTTAATTATGTTGGAGTTTCCTATATATAGTGCATAAGTTTTGAGAATAAAACAGTTCGAATTTACAACTCGTCTCAGTAACAACACCATTTGTAGTCCTTCGATCCGGACTCATTATTGAGTGTGTGCGAGCGAGAAAGAGAATAAGTAGCGTTAGCAGCACTTAGAGGAGGTGGGGGAATCAACTGAAAATTAATTTCTTTACTATGGCAATCTGGTAGATATGGTCATTGTCTACGATGCTGCGTTTTCAGTTTTATCGTATCTTCAAAATTGAGATTTTCGTCTTTTGAGTGGTCGGAAGGGGGCGGGACGAAATTTTGAGATACACTTGTAGCAGTGTAAAATCACATGAGTCTCGAAACAAAATTTGGTTGCTCTATCTCTTATAGCCTCTGAGATCTAGGCGCTCATCAAGACGGACAGACAGACAGACGAACAGACAGACATAGCTATATCGACTCGGCTATTGATGCTGATCAAGAATATATATACTTTATGGGGCCGGAAACGTTTCCTTCTCTGCGTTACACACATCGACTTTTACCGCAAATACAATATACCCCTTTACGGGTATAAAAAAGTAGAAACCTCAAAAATGTCACTAAATAGGACTCCTCAAGATGTAAAGCAGGCACAAGTAAGTACCGCACTTCATAATATCCCAAAGGTATGCCTCTTACATTTCCGCTGTGGCCTAAAATGACTTTTTCTGATAGATTTCGGGATTTGAAATTTTTTAAATGATTATGGTTTTTTATAATTAATTAATTACTTATAATTTTGAAAAATCTGTTATTTGTTTCATGTTTTATACCCGTACTCAAAACGAGTTAAGGTATACGATTTGTGGTAAGTGGATGTATTAACGCAGAGGAACATTTCGGATAAGTATATATATTCTGATCGTATCAATGGAGTCGCCATGTCTGTCTGTCCGTCCGTCCGTCTGTCTGTCTTGATGAGCGCCTAGATCTCAAGACCTTAAGAGCTAGATCAACCAAATTTTGTTTCCAGACTCATGTGATATCACACTGAATCAAGTTTCTTTCAAAATTGTGCCACGCCCCCTCCGCCTTCACAAAAGGACGAAAATCTGTGGCAGCCACAATTTTAAAGACACGATAAAACTAAAAACACAGTATCGTAAAAATGACCATTTCTATCGAGATTGCCAAATCTGGTACAGATCGGATCTTATAGGCCAAAATGAAGAATTAAGTTTCAGTTGCTTCGCCCTCCTCTGGCGCTGCACCGCTATTAATTCTCTGTCTCGCTCGCACAGTCTGCCCTGTGCAATGCGCGAGCAACCTATGCGGAGGAGATGTAGAATCTAAATGGTAGATGTAGAATATTTCCTACCACTGCAGTGGTAGGAAACAGACTGTAAAACCTTGACTTTCGTACAGGTAGCTATCAAGCATCGAGCTCCTGTCATCCTTCTCCGTGGTAAGAGGTAGAATCGCATAGCAAGGTCACTGCGGAAAATCGATAGAATAGCGTATAGCATTGGTGCTAAATCACACGAACACCTAAGCCTAAATTAACACCATCGAGTTGTGAGTCGGGCACAACGTGGTCGACAAGGGGACAACAATACAAAACCCAACGGTAAGGCTGTTTAAAACAAGCTTTCAAAATGGGCACGATCTGGAAAACATTGCTAGAGAATCAGGATAATTTAGAAGCGAACTTGATGCTGCTAAAAGAGTTCGATGACGACAACACTTCGTATCACTATGGTCCCCTCGAATCCCACAAAGAAACCGACACAAATCAAAAGGAAGACATAGAGAAAGATTTGTCGCTGGTGAATGAAGAGACGGCAGAAAAAGATTCAAACACGAAAAAGCCGAAGAGGACCAAGACTGGCTCGTCAGCAACAAAAACCATCAGCTCGGGAAGGACCTCCCACAAAAAGGAAGACTTTTTCCGCGAGATGAAATGACAAAAGCGCAGGATCAAACTGAAAAGGAAAAAACTCTCGTCCACTTTATACATACATAAACCAAAATAAATGGTGAAGATGTTTTGACACAAAGGAATTTTCAAATTAGCAAATCATCATTGCTAATACTAGTTTTAAAAGTAGATGTAGCCATAACATCTCTTTAAAAGTGGAAACTGGTTCAAAAGATTCAAAAGAACTTTTGGAAAAAATCCAAGGATAAGCTAAAAAAGCTCAGCCTTCATCCCGAAAAGAAGTACTGCGTATTCTTCACCAAGATGCGGTATGTACGGAAGAAGGTCAAAGACATTGGCCCCGCCAGACCCCCGGCAAGATTTTCAAACTATGAACAGAACTCTACACCACAACACACGACAATCCCAACCTTTGCGGAACATAGGCAACTTGTTCATAATAATGCAAAGGATCTAGCACCGAGCCACGGTGCAATTATCAATATTCTGTCGTACCGCAGGCAAGATGATCATGCACATGAACGAATCGATCAGATTGATTTATTTCTTATAATTTTATAACAAATGGTTAAGCGAGCGTGCAATTTTGGCGGCTTAGAATACAGCTCTGAAGGATATAAACATTAAAATTCAAAATTAAATCGTTGGTGCACTACAATTATTTCAGCCTTTGACTGTGTAACAAACGAAGACGATGCCACTAATTACACTATCTCGACAAAATTGCATTTTTATTTTCCGCTGTGGCCCAATATGACTTTTTCTGATAGATTTCGGGATTCAACATTTTTTAAGAATATTGTTTTACTTTTTGTTTATTTTTTTGAAGAATTTTTTTAAATCTGGCATTATTTTTCAGTGGTAGGGCTTTTATTTTTCACATAACTTTAGTATCTTATATCTGGTTGCATCTAATTTTTCAGTGCTGAAAAGCTGAGACCCAGTTATATATACTTTTCTATGAATAGCTAGAAGGAAAAAATGTTTAATTTGTGCGGCACCAGCATCTGTGAAAGAACGAGAAGGAACGTGAGTCGCTTCTGGTCGCGACTCTACTTTTATACCCGTACTCAGTCAGTATATAAATTTGTGACTTATTTAAAACTAATAAAAAAAAATTTTAATTTTACTTTTTACATTTTTTTGCTACACTGCCCTGTGCAATGCCGCGAGCAACCCCTAGCGGAGGAGATAAAGAATCTAAATGGTAGATGTAGAATATCTTTAAAATTGTGGATGCCACAGATTTTCGTCCTTTGTGAAGGCGTAACGGGGGGGGGGGCGAAATTTTGAAATACACTTGTAACAGTGTGATATCACATGAGTCTGAAACCAAAATTTGGTTGCTCTAGCTTCTATAGTCTCTGAGATACTAGGCGCTCATCGGGACGGACAGACAGACAGACAGACAGACAGACGGACAGACAGACATGGCTCTATCGACTCGGCTATTGATACTGATCAAGAATATATATACTTTATGGGGTCGGAAAATTTTCCTTCTCTGCGTTACACACATCCACTTTATACAAATCCCATTTTCGCAGTTGAACCAGAAACGTACCGGGCGGTATTTTTTCTGGTAAAATGAGGTTTGAGTCGTTTTGGACAAACGGCTCAAACTTGTCCTTTATCCATCTATTCATTACAAACGATACCTTAAACGACGCCCAATTGATGCGTATATCTAAAACCGAAAATGCAGGCCAAGTAATTGCTTTCGACTTTTCTAGTTTTTAAAGTCAAAATTTCGGGGAAAAATAATGCAAAAAAGTATGAAAATTTGAATTTAAAAAGCTTAAAATCTTCCAGACGTTAAGCTGCAACTACAACGTGTCTTGGTCAGATTTGTAGCTGCATTTGTCAGGTTTGAAGAACTTAAAAGTTATATGCAACCAGATATAAGATACTTAAGTTATGTGAAAAATAGAAGCAAATCTAAAAAAAAAACCCTGAAAAAATTAAAAATTCTTAAAAAAACTAAATCCTGAAATCTTTTAGAAAAATTCATTTCAGGCTAAAGCGTAATTGTCGTGTTGACTAGTGTTATCCAACTGAATTTGTAAACTCCTTGTATGTGCCTGGTTTACCACCGCATAATTTAGAACTGAAGGCGGCACTATGCAATGGAGCGCTGGTGATAAAAAAACTGATGAGTAATGTAATTCACGCGAAGGAAAATTTAAAGATGAGTTAGTCCTTGCTCTAGGATTCAATGGTCCCAACGGCTGTGCCATTGATTGTAAACGAATTCAGTTCCCGACTCGTCTTGCCTTCGCCGTGACGATTAATAATCAAGGGCAATCCTTTACTATTTGTTGTCTAAACTTAGAAAATCCATGTTTTTCTCATGGCCAGTTTTACGTTACGGCAAATCGTCCGCTTTATTTGTTCTTGCGCCTGATAAAAAAAACAAAATTGTATTATATAACTAGTAGCTTTAATGAAAAAGTACTCATATGGAAATTTGAACTATCTGTGTTTTATTATCGCTCTCGAAGTTTATGTTAAGCTGTTGAATTTGTGCGAGACGAAGTTCGCTTGGTCCCTGTACATATGTATATACTTATGTATTCACATTAAAATCGACCGAAAATCCAACTTTTTTGATACTCAAGTCTGACCGGTGTTAAAACGAGTGCAAAAAAATGTATATTTAAATTTTAAATTGGGTAACGTTTGACCTACGCGTATCGATGTCAAAATATTCGCTTTTGGCCAAAGCGAGCACAATTTATGCATATGTTTAATTCAAGAGTCTATACACCTTCAAACAAACAAAAACTAGAAGGAACGTGGGCTTCTCCGGACACGACCCTACCTTTATACCCATACTCAGTCGGTATATAAATTTGTGAACTTATGATTTATAAAGAATTTTAAAATATTTAATATTTTTACATCCGTTATCTACATATACATCTACAATGTCGATTATACATCTCAAATTTATATTAAAAAGTGTGTATGTAGTGCAGATTATACATCTTCTCGAAACGGTCGCGCACTGCACAGAACGAGATGTGTGCGGCGAGAAAGAGAATGATAGCGTCAGCAATGCAGCGAGCAGGTGGGGTAAGCAACTGAAAATTAATTTCCTCATTCTGGCTATTTATGTTCCGATCTGATTCAGATTCGGACAGACAACATACAGACAGGGACTCGGCTATTGATATGATCAAGAATATATACTTTTTGGGGTCGGAAACGTTTCCTTCTCTGCGTTACACACATCCACTTTTACCACAAATACAATATACCCCTTGCTCTTCAACCGTTGTTAGGCGGCGGTAAAATGTGTTTTTTTTCCAGAAATTTGAAAAGGAGCAAAAATTTTAAAAGAATTTTAATTTTTTGAAACTGTCTGTTAAAAAAAAAAAAAAAATTTGCAAATTATAAAAATTTACGTGCAACTGAATTCTTAGTTCTGCGACTAAACAGATATGGTTATTTTTTAAGTGAGTTTCCCATTCTTTAAAATTCGCGTTCTATCGAATTTTTAAAATTTGTTTTTGTTTTTGAGTAACGGTTCGAAAATTACATTTTTTTTTACTTTTTGCTTCCTGTAACGTTTTGTATTAAAAACGTCAAATTTTTGTTTGTTTTTTTGTTTGAAGGTGTATATACTCTTAAATAAGAAATATACCTTAATTTTGCCTAACTTGTCCAAAAGCGAATATTTTTACCTCGATGTGGGAGGGTCAAACCAAAGACAATATAATAATAAAATGCGTAACGCTCATACATTTTAAAATAGAATCCGCATGCATTTGTAAGTACACACATAACCAGAAAGTGCGTATGTGTGCGTACTTGGGCGAAGCAGACGATTTTCGAGACGAAAACATTTTTATGAGTTGAGAAACGAATACACATTTTTTCACACGTTGCACGCTGAATACCCTAATGACCCTAATGATGTCATGTATAATAAATATTTTATGTGTTTTTATACCCGTACTCGAAGAGTTCAGGGGTATATTGTATTAGTTTTAAAATTGGATGTGTGTAACGCAGAGAAGGAAATTTATCTGACCCCATAAAGTATATATTTTCTTGATCAGCATCAATAGCCGAGTTTTTTTTTTCTCATTTATTTAGATACTCTATTAATTTATATATGTACAATGAATTTAATTGACTTGACTATGCGAGCCCTACAAGTGTGTTACGGCCGCGAAGCAATGCTTCACACAAGTGGAGGCGTAGCTTAGCCTAGCTGCTCCCTTCTCTGGCGCTGACCAGCGCGCAGTTCTGCCATAATTTTAGCCGCGAAGTTGCTGGTCGCCTCCCTCCCTGAGCATGTACGGCACCAGGCTATGTTTTGATATCGCCCGCCCAGGGCGACTTCCAGCAGATGACGCTGCGCTGTAAGCCTGCCGCACGAAAATATGATGTGCTAGGCGTCCTCCTCCACGTTGTGTCCGCACCATGAGCACTCTGCTGAGTCTTCATGCCCGAAGCGGTGCAAGTAGCTGCGAATGCAGCCGTGGCCGCTATGAAGCTGTGTCAAATAAAAATTGACCTGGCCATGCTTCCTATCAACCCACGCTTCGATGGATGGGATGAGTTGGTGACTCCACCGATCTTTAGGGGACGTATCCCATCGGTGCTGCCACTTCCTAAGGCTCTGCTGCTTGCATGCCATGCGCACCTGCCGCCGCTTCCATGCCTCTGCATTGCGTATCCCGGTAGTAGGTAGACCGCTCCTCCGCTAGATACTGAAACAATGCTATACCCGCTAGCCCGTGGGCAGCCTCGTCCGAGACTGTTCGGAAGTCACAAACTATCTGAGTGGCTGCCAGACCTCTGGTGTAGCTCGCTGTCTGGAGGGCCTTTGTACAGAATGGCGCCGCGTAAAGCATCACTGATCTCGTCTCACTCGTTAGTAACTGTCGTCTCCCTTGCTTGGGTCCTCGGGCATTCTACATTATCCTTGATAGGGCTCTGTTGCTGGAAGCCGCCTTCGAGTTCATGTAGGCCAGATGCTCTCGAAAACAGAGTCGAGTGTCTATCACGACGCCAAGGTACTTGATAGCCCGCTTTGATGACACTAGGGTGCCTGTCACTGTGATGTTGGCCTTCTTCACTTTTTCCGGCTGGACACCAGAACTGCCTCGGTCTTGTGAGGTGCAAGTTCAGTGTCGTACAAGAGGAGCCTTCTCTCGAAGTAGTTTTGTACCATGCGCTGAAGGTACATGGGTGAGTTGAACCTCCCTAGCGCCCTCAAGATACAGCTCCATCTCCCCGTTTTGAACGCGTTCCTGATGTCCAACGTGACCATCAGACAGTACTCCTTGCCCTGGATGCAATGTCCACCACTCTACCAACTGCGTCATTCGTGGATCTGGTCTTGCGAAAACTGTATTGGTGCAGTGATAGGTCCCCAGCCTCCGCGATGGCTCGTTCTAGTCGTAAGCATACCACTTTCTCCAGCAGTTTGCCAGCTGTGTCACTAGGTTTTCCAGGATACCTGTGAATTCGGCTAGCGACAGACTTGGAGCGAAATAGACACTGTACTTCCAGAACCTTCCAACTTTTGCGCTTACGAATCCCACCTCAGAGCTTATGTTGGTGGCCTGCATGTGTGTGGCGCCGCAAAGCCATAGCGCGATCTTCTTGGTGGCATCCAGTATGAAGCCAGGGGACTCCTTGGGTAGGTATGGCTCGCTGATGATCGCAAGGTCTACCGCCGTTTCCCTCACTGTCTGGCATAGCGCACTGGCAGGTGACTGCTTTGTAACCGTTTGCGCCGCACCATAGGCAGCATCTGGTGCGATCCACCGCGCTCTTGCACCAGATTGCTACGTGCCCGAACTCAAGACATCTATAGCAGCGTCTTTGGGCTATCCGTTCGCGGATTCTACAGTTCGTCCAGCCGACTTTAAGCTTCCCTGCTTTCAGCAGGACTCTTGCATGCGCCGGGGGCAGGCACACTACTGCCAGTTGTGTATCGGCAAAGGACGGCCTCAAACTCTTAATGGCGCCAATGTCCACGGTGGATGCGTCTATCATTGCGGCTATCGCTGCTGCGATGTCCTCCTTCGTGACCAGACTGTCAAGAATCTTGATCTCCACGCCCAGCTCCTCTGTCACCGCTCTAATGCCCGACTGCAGTCCTAGTGCCGCGCTGATGTCATCTTTGAGCTTCGACGTGTTGCTTTTGCTCGCGCCGGATTTTGTTGACGTTTTTGCCAACTTCTTGAAGCATACCGTCCTGTCGCCTGGTGACCATGCGAAGGATGTCGCTACAACTAAATTCTCCTTGGGGCTTGATAATAACCGCGTCCGGTCTCGGCTCGCGCTCTCGTGGCTCCCTTTTTTGTTTGCCTTGGGCCCCACCTGCTGCCACTTGAGTTGCTTTTTTCGGCTGGGGTGGCACCATGGTCCACTGTTCCAGTGGGGGTTGTCTCGGCCTGGTGCAGCTCCGGAAGCTCGAGTTTGGTTGGTGCATGCTTCAGTTTTGTGCTCCTCTGTCTCATTGTAGGCTCAGCAGCCAAAACCGGTGACTCGCGCAGCCTCTTTGTGCAGTTAAGAAACGTCTTCGCAGCTGTTTGGGTGCCAATAGTGGCGGTCCCGATTGTCCTGTTTTGCAATCATCCTATGCTCCGTATATTGCCAATTCGACACCGACTTGGCGCCTTACCTCAGGTACCTAGATGCGGTGCTGCTGCTGGCCAGCCGCACTCCCGTCATCTTTGGGCTCGACGCGAACGCAGTATGCCCAGTGTGGTTTAGTAAGCTTTCCGAGCAAGCTCAGAGGCAAGCTAACTACGCACGGGGCGAGCTGCTGTCTGAGTGGATAAATGAGAACCTAGCTGCCGTACTCAACGAGGCCAGTCGGGTGTTTACATTCGATAACCGCAGAGGCCATAGCGACATCGATGTAACAATCGCCAATCAAGCTGCGACTATGTGGGCCACATACGTTTGGGAAGTGAGGGAATGGGACACCAGCGACCACATGATCCATGTTGAGGTGACGCGTGATCCGACCGACAAAGTTGAGAGCATTGCTCCTGTGCCGTCCTGGAAGCTTGCCAATGCGCGCTGGCGATTGTTCGAGGAAGAAGTCGTAAGGGAGACATCCGAATTGCTGGAGAACATCGCCGAATCGCCGTTGGACATGTGGACATGTGTGCGACAGAGTGCTGGGACGCAGCACGCCGAGAGCCGCGAGGAAAGTAGTTTGGTGGACTGCCGAGCGACACTCCAAACGCCGAGAGGTCAGGAGGCTGAGGCGGCGGCTACAGGACGCTCGTCGGCACGAGACCGACGCAGCCGAGCAGCTTGTGGTTGCGCTGAGGATCTCCTCAGCGCAATACAAGAAGCTCATCCTGAGGACGAAGGAGGACAACTGGCGACGCTTCGTGGGAGAGAACAGAGATGATCCATGGGGCCACGTCTACAGGATTTGCCTAGGCCGCAAAATTGGATGCCTTCGGACGGATGGTGTGCTGTTTCGCAACATGGCGCGACTGTGCGGGTGTGCTCCTTCCCAACTTTTTCCCTGTTGCGGAGTCGAATGCGCACATTGCCATCACGTCCGAAGCTCCACCGACCCTCGAAGCTTTCGAGGTTGATGCTTGCGTCGCCAGGTTGAAGAGCAGACGCTCTCCCGGCATGGACGGCATCACAGGTGCCATTTGCAAGGCATTGTGGCGTGCCATCCCTCAGCACATGACAGCGTTGTACTCCCGCTGCCTGGAGACCGGATATTTCCCCACGGAATGGAAACACCCTAGCGTGGTTCCACTTTTGAAGGGACCCGATAAGGACAGGACGGATCCGGCTTCATATCGGGGTATCTGTCTTTTGCCAGTGCTGGGCAAAGTGGTGAATCGTCTGAAGGACACCATACCGGATGGCTGCAGATGGCAATTTGGATTTCGCCAAGGACGCTGTGTGGAGGATGCTTGGAAACACGTCGTGAGCACTGTTTCGGCCAGCCGGTCGAAATACGTGCTCGGAGTCTTCGTGGATTTCAAGGGAGCCTTCGACAACGTCGAGTGGGATGCTGCACTGCGTCGTCTCCTAGAGCTGGGCTGCCGTGAAGCAGGCTTGTGGCGAAGCTTTTTCTCCGGCCGGAGTGCGAGCATCGTCAGCAGGCATGGAGTAGCCACTGTTCCGCTGACAAGTGATCCATTCATATGGAACATCTTGATGGACGTGCTGCTCCAGCGCTTGGAGCCATTTGGAGCGCTCAGCGCGTATGCTGACGACCTGCTCCTCCTCATCGAGGGTAACGCCCGTACAGAGCTCGAGCGAAAAGGAGGGGAACTTATGTCCATCGTAGGCGCTTGGGGAGTTGAAGTCGGCGTTGCCGTTTCAACCAGCAAGACGGCGATCATGCTGCTCAAGGGCAGACTTCAACGGCCGCCATTGGTACAGTTTGCTGGAGCAAACCTGCCATATAAGTGCAAGTATCGGTACCTTGGCATGACAGTCGGTGAGCGGTTGAGTTTTATCCCGCATATCATGGGCTTGCGTGAAAAGCTGACTGGAGTTGTAGGGGCATTGTCTCGCGTACTGCGGGTCGACTGGGGTCTCAGTCCCCGCGCAAAGCGGACAATATATGCTGGACTCATGGTGCCTTGTGCACTATTTGGTGCTTCGGTTTGGTCTGTCGTGACGACGACGCAAGTGGTTGCCAGCAGTCACCTGCTTGCGTGCCAAAGGACTATCCTGATTGGATGCCTACCAGTATGCCGAACAGTGGCCACCGTGGCACTGCAAGTACTTTCCGGAGCCCCCCCGTTTGATCTGGTCGCCAGACGCCTGGCAATCAGATTCAAACTCAAGCGTGACTACCTGCTGGAGGAGAGCGATTGGCTATACGGCGAAGATTTGACAAATCCTAGCTGGCGCGACTGGACGAATGCCTATTGAGCGAGTGGCAACGCAGATGGGATGATGGTGACTCCCCAGGTCGGATGACGCACCGCTTCATCCCGAACGCAGGCTTCGTCTACAGCGAGCCAAGGTTTGGCTTCACGCTGCGTGCTGGATTCCTGCTGACTGGCCATGGATCGCTCAATGCATTTCTGCATGAGAGAAGCCGGAGCGACACGCCTGCATGTCTATGCGGCGCAGAGCGCGAGGATTGGCAACACGTTCTATGTGTTTGCCCGCTCTATGCAGATTTGCGTGACGTCGATGGACTTGGAGTGCAGCTCACAGATGGCGAATGGATCGTCTCCGAAGTGGTGGCTTCGCAGGAGAGGATGCAGTTGCTGGACAGATACGCGGGCGAGGCGTTCTCCAGACGGCAACAACTGCTGGACCCAACGGCGACAGACGGGCTGAGAGCCCCGGACTTGGAGAGTCCCCCTCAAGGGTACTCTATCCGAGCCAGTCGGGGCTAAAAGTGGAGAGTTCATTGAGCCCTAAAGTTCGGTACCACGGGTTGTTCAGCGGTCCAAGGCTGTTCACTGAGGTAGGCCCCCTAGTGGGAGCATCGTGGTGGCTGTGGTAGCCCAAATGTTACGCGGGAAGAGCCACTAGGCTTCACGTGGAGTTGCGATCTCAACCAGGTGCCGTGACCCATAGATAGGCAGAGGTGATAGATACACTTCGCTCCTCACCAAGGGGGAGAGTATGCCCGACTAGTATACTCTCGAATTGGTACTGGGATGAGTCGCTAAGTATTTGCTGTAGCTTCTTATGGCGCATTGTACCAGATTTCCCGTGTTATGTGCATTGCACAAAGCACATCAAACACCGTCCCGTTTGCGTGTTCTCCGCCGTAGCGGTGGGGTTGGCGGGCGTCAGTTCCGCGATCCGTTATGTACCATCTGACCTCAGAGTGCGCCGTTGAGGCTTATACGCTGCGTGCGTTGTACCTCGAGGTAAAGACCCTAGAATCATATCTAGAAGCTCAGTGGGACCATAGCTGACTTCTAGGATGGATGATTAGGCGCCATCTGTCGGAGGCTAGTGTAAGCAGAGCCCTATGGTGCTGCGCCCTCTGTCGGAGGTTGGTATGTATCCATGCCGTAACTACATTACAGCGCCATCTGACGGTGGACCACGTCTAATCTATAATCTAGGTTTAAGCCTAGTACTCAGATCCAAAAACTGTTTGCTGGCAAACTCATGTTATATAATTCGCTAGCGGCCATGTGGTGTGACCAGAGGTGTGCACTGCATTCCGTATGGTTACACTGCTTAGACAGATGCTTGGTTGTGTTAAAAGTAAATGAAATGCACTTTTTCGGCTGGGGTCGCTCTTCCCCAGGCATATCCTGGGCTCCCCAATATTTTATTGGCAAGGTAGTTTGTCTGACTATCAGCAGCAGCAGATGGCGACGCCTCCCGTGCCGACCACCGTGAAGACAACATGTTTGAAAACCATATTTGATTTATATTCATGAAAATTAATAAAAATAATTAATATAATATCCATATAATTGTCCTTCATATAACGCTGCATTAATTAGATTATATTTGTCTTCATTATTTCAATATTTCATTTGGTTTGGTGCTCTCTTATTGCAATGTTTGCTTCGAGTTTGCTGGCAACTTATATCAAATTGATATAACTTTATAGCCTTTTTACACTGCCGCATCATTGCCGAAGGTGCGGTAAAATGATGCGAGGCGTTTTCACCAAAGCCGCATCATTTTTCGCAGCATTTGTCAGCTGTTCGGCCTACAAATGTAAACAAACTCGGTGAGCAAGAAGAAGAGAGCAAACGAATTTTTATTGAAATTCCCAAAATAATGAGCGATTTATTATAAATGTGGAAAATGGTGCATTTGGGAGTTTCACTACGAGCACCTAATTGTTTATTGAGCTTGTTCAGGAGGACTTCACAGCAAGTGAAGCTATCGTTGGCTTCACCGAAAAAAATTCAATTTTAAGGTGGCACTTTTTAAGTTTGAATCAGTGCATCCCAAAAGATCCCAAAGAATCTCCAACTTTGCTTTAATTTCTATTGGAGAATTTCTGTTTAAATTACTCTCCCATCTCCTCGTAAATGTGGGTGTTCTTGCGGAACCCACGCAAATCCTCAATATTTTCCGCCCACAAGTCTATTAACAAATTTTCCGCCCCCTCTCTCCACTTCTTTTTCTTTTGTTTTTCAGTGCTCATATTTCATTTTGAAATATAATTTACTAATTCACAGCTGTTTTCTGTCGATACCCCGTCGATACCCTGAATAATTTAAGTATTATGTAAAAATACTAGACAGAATACGGCAACACTAGCTAAGTACTGAGACGCGCTAAATTTTCGGTCGACCGAAATCAGGGATGATATTCGTATGAAACCGATAAGAAATCATCCCTGTTTTTCGGTCGACCGAAAATTTCGCAGATGGCGTTTCGCAGATCGGTACTCAGTTCCTGCTAAATGATATTCGATACATACTAGAAAAGCAACCGATGGTATTTTCCCATCTCGATCGGAAATGTGAAATATTTCCATTTACGTCGTCCAAATGACACACATACACGCACACACACACTCTAGAAATGGAAAGCAGCTACACAAGTAAAGTAATGATGAAAAATGTAATCTAATTAAGGCAGTCAAATGAATACAGATTATATGGATATTATTATTTATTAATTTTATAACCGGTACTCAATTTAATCAATCAAAAGGAAATAAAAACAATGTTGATTGCATATCTGTCCTGCAGGATCGGATCTATACAATATTGCAGTGTGCATTAAACGTTCTGCCATGCTCACCTTTGTTTATTAGCCATTAGGCTAATTGGATTTTAAAAAGCCGGTTTTTGCATACGCACCGTGCTGGCAACTCTGCTGACAAGCTCGGCAACTCCGTCGCATTCCATCTTGAGTCGGAGAGAGGAGAGAAAGAACTCTCCCCGGGAGCTACGTGGGTGCGGCCAGATGTGTGCGTTTGAGTGGGACTCCACGCATACAAAGAAGTTTCCCCAACGAAGGAGTGTTTGCTAAACATACTCAGCGGTGTCCTTGGCCTGCATCCTGTAATTCGCGGGCCAGACAGTCGGTCCAGAGCGCTGGGGAGCGCGATCGCAGGGTATGTGTAATGACGTGTGCATTGTCACTCCACTCCTATGTGCCTAAACTTTGTGAGGACCTATTTCAGGCTTTCAGTCCTGTCCAGGGTCCGCTACAAGGAATTTGTAGTTTTGGGAACTTTAAAGTCCTGGACTCGCCTTGTACCGAAGTGAGAGAGTGGGCTGGAGGAATCGTCGACATTTTACTATAAAGAATGACTCAAGGGCTGTTGTTTTGGTTTTTGTGTCTGTAATATTTAATTCACTTTTATTCGTGGTTTTGTTTACGTTTGTCAGTAGTAACGTGAAGCGCTAGCTGGTGGACTGCCGAGTGGGGTATCTTGGCTGATAAATTGCCCAGGTATGGTCTCTGGGTTTCTGGCTGATGACTGCCCAGGTATTGCCTCTGGGTTTCTGGCTGATGATCTGCCCCTTCTTCGGCCGATCTTGCCCTTTTTAGCAGCTGCCGATCGTGAAGTTGACACCGTGCTCTCCAGTTTCTGCTGACGTGCTGACTTATTATTATTGGGCAATATTTGCCTGCTTAATTGCTAACAATGCTGAGTAAGATCTGCTTATTTGTAAACAATGTTATTTCTTATTTATGTCAGCGGTCACTGTCCCAGCTGATTACGAAATATCGTAAGCGAGGGACAGATCGAGAATCGGCGCGTGGACATAAATGGGTCAAGAGCGTTGGTTTTTGGCTCGAATTGCAGTGTTGGAGGGGGGAAGCTAGAATTTTAGGTGGCATGATTTTGTTGCGAAATAATGCAATGATATTTCTTTTTGGTCAAACTAGTGCTGTCCCTTCCTGTTGCGAAAAAGTGCAAGAGGTAGGGAGACGAAGCTGATCGAGTAGATATCATTGCGACATAACGCAATGGATGGGGGAGCTAGACTTGTTCTTAATTATAGCGCTGATTGCGCGGCACGTGGGGAGTGCATTGTTTTAGTAAGGGGTAAGTTTTTGGCTCTTAGATCGAAAGCGCTGATGGCGCGGCACGTGGAGAGTGCATTGGGCTTGTGGAAGGGGTGAGGTGTTTTTGCTTAGCAGATTGTGATGAACCATGGCCGAGGCCATGGTTCGTTATACCTTTCACTGTGATTTGCAGCCCGTGGTTTCACTCAATGGCTGCCGTTATAGCCTTGGCTAGAGAAAAGCCAAAAGCTTGGTTTGCAGGATACTTCAGTGTGGTCCACGACCAGCCCAGGCAGCCTGGGCTCATCCGCGACCGACCAGTCTAGAATGCACCACCGGCAGCTTCCGATGAGCCCCGGAACACGGCGCGTAAAAAGAGCGACGCACAGTGGGGCCTTTGGCCATTTCAGCTTGCTAAATTAATAACTTCCGAACGAATCAAGATATCTTCATGAAATAAATTGCGCTTAAAAGAAAAACTTTCAGAATTTAGTCTGCAAAAGAACATGGTGCTAAAATATCTAGAAGCTTTACAATAAATAGCCAAAGTTGAACTTTGTTACCAGTGCATATTTTCCTATGCAAAATGATAAATTCCAAGTTTTTCGGATCGATAAAGAATTTTTAATGGCCTATTACTATATTAAAAGTTATTTTACATTTAATTTTTAACTTAAACAGAATTTACAAAAGAAAAAACAATTTTTTTAATTGTTCCTTTTTTTGGTTTGCTATAAAACATGCATCTATTTCCGATGGATCGTTAGGAATATCCAATAATCTTAACATTTCTGAAGAATAAATACTTTCTAAGTCTTTTTTGGATTTCACATGTCTAATAGATGAAATAAATGGATCTGAAGAGGCTGCCAACAAATTGAAAAGTTCCTGGTTTTGCCTTGTTCGTGATATTTTACAAGTATTCATGTACCTGAATTTCTTGTAATCCTTGTTTCTCGTTTCCTGGGCCTCCTCTGACATCTCTCCTATTGGAATGATGTTCTATTAAAACTTGACCGTGTGCCAAAATTTTATGAAGCGTTGGAGTAAGCTTCTTTTCTGGATACTTTTCAAATAACAACTCTGCAGTCTTCGAGGCATATTCGCCAAATTTGCGGAATTTAATTTTGTCCTTTCAGTTTAAAATATTCAAAATTACAGCCAATCTTTGGATAATGCCTTCATCCACTCCAGTTATTTTTGCTGTAATTTCGTGTTTCTTAAAGAATTTCCGGGATGAGTTTCCATCGTTTGTGTTCCCGTATCCATATTTGGAGCAGTCGACCCTCAGTCCAAGTTTCGAAAAGAATTCGTTTTGAATCATTTTTTTCCTGTGTTTATGTTTCTCTTTGGCTGGCATGCTATCGTCAAAAGATTCTTCCGTTCGCGGGATGGTATATGCAAGTTTTAAAATAAACTCCATACATCTTATTCTTGCATGCAATGGGGAAATGCCATATTCCAAATTTTCCTCTTCAATTAAGGAATCATCCAAGTTTTGAAAGTCCTTCTGTGTTTTTTTGCAAAAAGCGCATGTCAAGGTCGATTTCGTATTTGTTAGTTCGTTTATAACTTTTCCATCGATCATAGTCAGGGCAAATTCATAGTTAACAGTAATAGTTGGACCATCCTTGAATTCCAATAATCCTGGTTTTATATTTTTAATCTGATTCTTAATATCAGTCACTGTGGACTTAATCAATTCAGAAGATTCCTTGGCGTATTTAAATAATATAGGGCGGCAATAGTGAGCAGACGAAGGTCGGGGATTTTTCCAATGTATCCGATTTTAGCCTCAAACATGTTGGCATTTGTAATGGATTTATCATCCGTTTCTATTATTTGCTTATATGCACTTTGTCCTGAAGATCCATCACATCCCCACTTGCTGATCAATGTGAGATTTTGCGGAAGATTTTCAATCTGATGGTGAGGTAAACTTTCAATGAGCCTTTTCGCAGTGTGGTCCACCAGGTCTTGAAGTTTTACTTCCGCTGATACCTCCGTCACATGTGGAGTCGGTCCTGCCTTCTTTTTAGCTTCTCCAATTTTTTATATCCTGGCAGAACATCGACATTATGCTGCTTCAAGGAATGTCGCAATATTGAATATTTGTCCTTAGACATTCCCAAATCCATAAACAATGCCAAAGCCTCTTCAACGGTGTACGGCCTTGGTTGTGAATTTGGCGGAGTGACGATGCTCTTGTTTATCCTTTCAAGTCTAATGGGGCTTGCCTTCGAAACAGCTTTTGTGATATGTGACCTCTTGTTTTCCTTGTCGTTCATATATTTAATTGAGAGCGCCTCCGATAAGTGATCCGTAGCTATATGACATGTTGCATCTGAAAGTTTTCTCTTTCTTGTATAAGCTGAACAGTTTTCCAGGGTTTTAATTGGTCTTCCTGAGCATCGTCCTGTGGACGTGGAGGGTCCATCATCTAGCATCTGCTTTCCAACTAACCAGGTTTCGTTTTTGCTATTGAACACTGTAGTATTACGATGTGAGATCTTCCATTTAGCGTCAATTCTAGCATATACAAGTTTAATATTATGTATTATACTTGTACCCTTCTCTGGGTTGTCCGATTCTACATTTAATTCAACGAGAACAGCTTCCTTAAATTCGTTGAAGTCGTTTGAAGTTCTAAATATCTCAAACAATTTTATATTTTCCATCGCCATTTTCACTGTTTATACACAACTTAATGGTTTAAAAGTCAAAATAGAACTATGGACCTATACAAAAAAGGACTGCAATATATATACATATGCATATACCACCCTTTGCCAAAATAAAAAGCAGGTTAAAAACTTGGTCAAATTCAGGTCAATTATAACGGCCAACCTGCATATGCAATGCCACAAAAGCTTTTGAAAAATGTAGGTCGAAGTTAAAAAGACTTACCTGCAAATGGATTAATAGCTAACTACATAATTTAGATAGCGAAAACTTAAAAATGGTTAACTTATTGAGTGTACCTGAGTATATAGTTTCATTAGTACATTAGTACCTGATTTTTGTTTGTTTTTCAACTTTGACCTGAATTTAAAAAAAAACTACATTTTTTTATTCCCGAAATATTTTGTATACGGGATCTTTGCATATTTCTTTACCTAAATCAAAGGTCCATACGTGCGATTTTGGGTTTTGTGGCTTCTACATCGATAACAGTGCCGCTACCTCGCACGAAAAACGTAATAATTTGGATTTTGTATGGGAATTTGAGCTGCGATAGCCCATTTTTGGCCGTTTTTCGTGCGAGGTAGCGTCACTGTTATCGATGTAGGAGCCACAAAACCCAAAATCGCACGTATGGACCTTTGATTTAGGTAAAGAAATATGCAAAGATCCCGTCTACAAAATATTTCGGAAAAGCAAAAATGTAGTTTTTTTTTTAATTCAAGTCAAAGTTGAAAAACAAAGAAAAATTTAGGATGGTTTGGAACTGTCTGTGCAACAAAGCAGTTTTTCATTGCATATTGATAAAAATTAATACACCTAGTAAATGATACCAAAAACAAAATGATACCTCACACAGTTCAATTTTTATTCTACCTGAAAGATGCAGTATGTCAATAAAAGTTGAATAAATTGTTGCACGCGGAAATAATTTTCAACTTTGATTGCTCATATCTCCTAAACTAAAAGTCCGATTCTTTTTAAACTTTATTTTTGAAAGCTTTGGAAAATACTCTATCGAATTCGTGTATTGGCTTTATCCAAAGCGTTCAAAAATGCATTGACTTTTGCCACCTCTTTGCGGCTGAGGCCCCACTGTGCGACGGCGGCGCGCGTCCGTCCGAATCTGCAGCTCACTCAACTGTCTCAATAGCCGAGTCGATAGAGCCATGTCTGTCTGTCCGTCCGTCTGTCCGTCCCGATGAGCGCCTAGATCTCACAGACTATAAAAGCTAGAGCAACGAAATTTTGTTTCCAGACTCATGTGATATCACACTGTTACATGTGTATTTCAAAATTTCGTTATGCCTTCTTCCGCCCGCACAAAGACCGAAAATCTGTGGCATCCACAATTTTAAAGATACAATAAATCTGAAAACGCAGTATCGTAGAGAATGACCATATCTATTAGATTGCCGAATCTGAATCAGATCGGATCATTATTATAGCCAGAATAAAGAAATTAATTTTCAGTTGCTTCCCCCACCTCCTCTGGCGCTGCTGACGATATTCATTCTCTGTCTCGCTCGCACACACTCTGCCCTGTGCAATGCGCGAGCAACCCCTAGCGGAGGAGATGTAGAATTTAAATGGTATATGTAGAATATTTGTTCTAGATGTATAATCTACATTTTACATGTACATGTAGTTAACAAATGTAGCAAAAAAATGTAAAATGTAAAATTAAAAATTTTTTTTTTTAATTTTAATCATAAGCTCATAAATTTATATACTGACTGAGTACGGGTATAAAAGTAGAGTCGCGACTAGAAGCGACTCACGTTCCTTCTCGTTATTCTTTGTAACTTGCGGGCTCATATTTCTTTCTATTTTCTTTTTACATACCGATCGAATTGGCGCTCCGTTTGCGTTATTCGAACTTATTAGCTGGGAGAAGTGGGGATTGTCAAAATGGGTCGACAATACCGGGCGCTGAGCAATTGCAGTTGTTGTTGTGGTTGTTGTCGTTGCTGTGGTCGAAGACACAGTTTTGAGCGAGAACATTGTACTAGCTGTCATTGTTATTAGCAAATCATTGGTCGTAATGTCGTAAGAATGGGGGGATGGGCACTGAGAACTCCATGAGCCACTTTGCAATGTAGGGGCGAGAGGCGTGCTCTCTCCTCGTTCACTTGCAGTGATGGTTGTTGTTGGTACTGCTACCTTTGGCGAGCGTATTGAAAAGTATGCGTTTTTATACCCGTACTCAAAAAGAGTTAAGGGGTATACTGATTTGTGGTAAAAGTGGATGTGTGTAACGCAGAGAAGGAAAATTTTCCGACCCCATAAAGTATATATATTCTTGATCAGTATCAATAGCCGAGTCGATAGAGCCATGTCTGTCTGTCCGTCTGTCTGTCTGTCTGTCTGTCTGTCTGTCTGTCCGTCTTGATGAGCGCCTAGATCTCAGAGACTATAAAAGCTAGAGCAACGAAATTTTGTTTCAGACTCATGTGATATCACACTGTTACAAGTGTATTTCAGAATTTCGCCCCGCCCCCTTCCGCCTTCACAAAAGACGAAAATCTGTGGCAGCCACAATTTTGAAGATACGATAAAACTAAAAACGCAGTATCGTAGAGAATGACCATATCTATTAGATTTCCGAATCTGAATCAGATCGGATCATTATTATAGCCAGAATAAAGAAATTAATTTTCAGTTGCTTCCCCCACCTCCTCTGGCGCTGCTGACGATATTCATTCTCTGTCTCGCTCGCACACACTCTGCCCTGTGCAATGCGCGAGCAACCCTAGCGGAGGAGATGTAGAATCTAAATGGTATATGTAGAATATTTGTTCTAGATGTATAATTTTTTTTTACATGTACATGTAGTTAACAAATGTAGCAAAAAATGTAAAATGTAAAATTAAAAATTTTTTTTTTAATTTCAATCATAAGCTCATAAATTTATATACTGACTGAGTACGGGTATAAAAGTAGAGTCGCGACTAGAAGCGACTCACGTTCCTTCTCGTTTTGACTTTGATTACAGTGCTTGTGCTCTTTCCCGAGCTTATGGCATTTGTTTTTCTTTAATATTATTTCTATTATTCTCTATTACACGAATGGATGATTTTCATGGGCAACACGAGCATAAGTACACATGTATACCCCGAGAGTTTATTTTTCACGAATTAATTTGCGATTAATTGCTTTTCACGGCCGAGTGATACAAAAATACGTCTGAGCTCGTTGACGGTTGATTGGTAAATTTAAGAAGTGTGTTATTATTCGATGGGTTTACAAGGGTTGAGGCCGTTGGCAGAACTAATGGGCGAAGCAATGCAATATAAGCAATTAGGGTACATGTGTGCGCACTGAGAGACAATAGATAACTTAAGAGCTTCCGTGACGATATTGAATTTCTTAAGAACAGTGTCCGTTACTCAATGTATGGTGATTATTGTTGATAATAACGAAGCAAGGCAAGACGAATACGTTTTTTCCGTAAACTAAATTATTCTATCCAAGCCGACAAACATTCTGCTGCTGGCCGCGACGCCGGCCCAGTTCAGCATAAATGCTAACACTTGCGCAGGTGTTCAGGTGAGATCGACCATGATCGTCCGATTCCACGCTAGACGATATTTTTCAGTACCTGCTGAATGGCGATGACTGTACCATTTTGGTGCTTGCGCCGCAACCACCAAGAGATTGCAATCATGATGGCGCATAGGACCAATTCTGTAGTCGGAATCCGCCTCCTCCAGGTTAAGCTGGGTCCTGAATCAGTTTAGTGGCACTTGCATTCTCCAAGGCGCACAGTGGTCGATTCTGCAATCTGTAGGCAATAATTAATAACTCAAAAAATATAAGAATACTATTTTTTTGAATAATTTTGTATTTTGGAATATAAATCAGCGGAGTATTTATATACATTTTTAGTTCAGGTATATTTTTTAATTTAAAAACTTTTAAAAATTAATTTTAAAAAAAATTATTTTTTAGTTTAACATATTTTAGAATGTTTTTAAAAACTATTTATTTTCAGAAAAAAAATATGTCGAGGTCAATATTACAAAATCTGTTGTGTTTTTTTGAGTATTAAAGATTTCTGCGTGAAACTTCACTTATTGGCAAACTTATAGGCAATTTTACTAAATTTTTTTTTTTTATTCGCTAACAATCTTTTTTGGTGAGTTTGTTCTTATCAATTCATTGAGTAAAAACATGGATTCAAATCGCTTTAACTTTTTTTCCTTGCTCAGTTTCCTTGCGACATATTGCGAAAATCGTGGTTCTCGACACTAACATGATACCCAGGTAATGGAAATTTATTTTAACACAGAAGATTAAAAGACTGGTTTCTGCAAATAAAACGAGAAGGAACGTGAGTCGCTTCTAGTCGCGACTCTACTTTTATACCCGTACTCAGGCAGTATAAAATTTGTGAGCTTATAATAAAAATTAAAAAAAAAATTTTGAATTTAAATTTTTTTGCTACATCAGCTAACTACATCTACATCTAAAATGTAGATTATACATGTAGAACAGCTATTCTACATCTACTATTTAGATTCTCCACCGCTAGGGGTTGCTCGCGCATTGCACAGGGCAGAGTGTGTGCGAGCGAGACAGAGAATGAATATCGTCAGCAGCGCCAGAGGAGGTGGGGGAAGCAACTGAAAATGAATTTCTTCATTCTGGCCATAATAATGATCCGATCTGTACCAGATTTGGCAATCTGATAGAAATGGTCATTCTTTACGATACTGCGTTTTTAGTTTTATCGTGTCTGTCAAATTGTGGTTGCCACAGATTTTCGTCTTTTGTGAGGGCGGAAGGGGGCGGGGCGAAATTTTTAAATACACTGTAACAGTGTGATATCAGATGAGTGGCTCTAGCTTTTATAGTCTCTGAGATCCAGGCGCTCATCGGGACGGACAGACGGACGGACGGACGGACGGACAGACAGACATGGCTCTATCGACTCGGCTATTGATCCTGATCAAGAATATATATACTTTATGGGGTCGGAAAATTTTCCTTCTACACACATCCACCTTTACCACAAATACAGTATACCCCTTAACTCTTTTTGAGTACGGGTATAAAAAGATTGAAGGCGAATACGGACGGATATCAAAGATCTATTCCATGCAAGTCTCGGGTATGTTAATAATAGCACACTAAAGAAATGTGTAGTTCTGCAACGATTTACCACTAACCCATATAAGCACAGGACACACACATATATTTTGTATTGAAAACATGCCATCTATGACCAAAATAAACAGTTATTTAAATAAAACTCTCAAGACATTAATTTTTACTCAGCTTTACCAAAAGCCATAAGAAGGCGGTAAAATGTACTTCGGTTTCGACAGAAATTTTTCCTGCGATTTAACCGCTTACAGCGGCTTGACTATCGATGTGAAAAATATATAAATATTACAATAAATATCAGTGGGATGTTTAATTTCCAAAAAGTAAAAAAAATTAACAAGATTCAACATTTAAATTTTTCATTTATTGCCTGCCAGATTGGCAGAATTGATCCACTGTAAGGCGTTGGATTCTGCCGCGATAGCTCGTCTGAAACATGGTTTTCCCTGCCTGGTTTGTAAAGGACTCTTGCCCCAGACTCTTCGCTTCGCGCTTTCTATCGCTTTATCTTGGAGGTGGGGTCTTATCTGAGACCGCAATTATGAGAGGCTTCTGGTCTATATGAATGTTTATGTCTTTTTTCCCGTAAACGTATTGACTGAGTGTGTACAATGCCTATATTATGGGTAGAATTCTCTTTAATTTGTTGCGTAGTTTTTCTCTCTGTTTTTTAAGATCCTGAAAATCATTTTGATGGGACGGTTTTCCGACAAAGAGTTTTTTTGGAATCCTCTCAATGTCTTTCACATGTTCATCTTCACTTTAAGAGAAGACAATAACATCATCTACACACGCAGTACGTCATCTATACCCCGTTGGAATATGCTTGATGCATTTCGTAGGCCAAACGGTAGCCGGCAAAACTCATGTTTGCCACTTTTCACAGAGAATAAGGTTTTTCCCGGTCACGTTCTGCGAGCGTGATCTGATGGTACCATGATTTTAAGTCAAGGGTAGTGATGTACCTGGACTTTCCTAAGTTTGACAGTATTATAGAGATTCTGGGCATCGGATAACTATCTATGTATCTTCAATGTTTTTTTAGTTCAATTTTCGAAAGAAAATTACAAGCCTTTTCTTGCTTAAGCCTTTGTCATCAGACCCTTTCTTTCCTACGACCCAAGTGGGCTTATGGAGGTTGTGATAGGGGAATAATTTGATTTTTCAATAGCTCTTTGGCATCGTTGTTGACAAAGTCGGGGGACCCTAGAGGGGACTGGTACATTCTTAAATATATACCGGCTCATCGTTTTCGGTCCTAATCGTGGTCACTACCGCTGTGTTAAACGGCATAATTTCTTCTGGGTCTGCACAGCTGGTGGTACTACAATGTCGTTCACTTTTGTGAAGTTCACGTTGCGGAACTTGTGGAATAGAATCTTCTCCGATCCACTAGCAAAGTGAAGTTTTTTTGTACCCAAGTCAATATTTGCACCAGCTTCAGTTAATATGTCAAGCCCTATGATGCCATTAAAAGTTGACAGTTCTGGCAGGATAAAGAACGTGATGGTCAGAAATCATTAACGCTCGACCTTGTTAGAGCCATGTAGGGACTTAAAAACGAATAAGGCTTTTATCGAGACAACTCCCTGAAGTTCCTTTAGGGGTTTGATGTCATTTTTTGGAGCACAACCCTGTCGGAGCGTGACCAGTTCCTGCTCTAACAAGTGCAACGGGCGTTTTTTTGAGTAAGTAAATTCGAGGCGGCTAATGATAGTATCAACATTTATGACTGTGCTGAACGAGGCCAGGAGGGTGTTAGCGGGGCCTCTGACCTTGTTTAGAATTAACAGGACTGCTTGATAATGTCTTAAGCTACCTTTTTATCTCTCGTACAGCGTGTAGGCAGCTTTTGCTGCCTGGCGCCAAGCAACATATTTCTCTAGAGCCCCATCGAACTCCAGAAGTGTTTTTACCGCACCTAGCGATTCATCGCACACCGCTGTTCTGTCCAGGGTACCGGGTTCATAGGCTTTGACCTCGGGTATCGAGATTGTTCCAGACTGCAATTGGGTGGTGACTGTTCGTAGTTTTTGTTCAAAGTCACTTTTATCATACACAAATTATATTTTTGTTGCCCGCCGACAAAAACTTAATTTTATTGTTTTTTGTTATGTTTTCAAGTTCTTCCGTTCTTATCGCAAAAGGGCAGACAGATAATGAAAAAGTAAAAAAAGTAAAATAATGTCGCTCGCACGTGTTTCAGTTAAGAAAAATAAAATTATATTTAATTGTTATTCTTATGTTGCATGCTTTACACAACAATCTTTTAAAAATTAATAATTTGTGGTGTAGTCGTTTTGTTGCGTCTTTTTTTTCTCTTCGCAGCTGCCCAAAGCTGCCCAAAGCTGCCAAAGCTGCCCACTATGGTTTAACAGTTTGATCGTTTTGGTGATTTTAATTGTTAGCTTGAGGCGAGGGATCTGCCCATCAGCAGTTTTGTTCCTTTTATAGATTCTATGACAAGGCGAGGGATGGCCCTTCAGTTTCTTTCTCTCGTGACTTGCAACTGCGAGTGGTGGTTTGTATTTTCACCTGATATGCACTAACAGAATCAGTACAGCGGGCGTTGCCTCCGCACTGAACCTCACTTCTCACTGTTTTTAGCGGGTATCCTCGACCGCGCTAAGTGTTTGCACTTTGTATCTGTGCTAACAGATATTGTCACTTTGTATCTGCACTAACAGCGGGCGTTACCTCCACACTGTACCTCACTGCTTACTTTTTCGTAGCGGGTATCCTCGACCGCGTCAATAAATTCACGCACAGCGGGCTTTGCCTCCACGCTGAACTTATTTGTCTGTGTGTATCGACCACACTATATATTTTAGTTGATTGGATGCAACGAGAGTTGTCTCTACGTTGCACATGATCTCGCGCGAATCGCGCAGCGGGCGTTGTCTACGCGAGACAAATTCGCCAAATTTTCGGGTGTTAATTTTGTCCTTGCAGTTTAAAATATTCAAAATTACAGCCAATCTTTGGATAATGCCTTCATCCACTCCAGTTATTTTTGCTGTAATTTCGTGTTCCTTAAAGAATTTCCGGGATGAGTTTCCATCGTTTGTGTTCCCGTATCCATATTTGGGGCAGTCGACCCTCAGTCAAAGTTTCGCAAAGAATATGTCTTGAATCATTTTTTTCCTGTGTTTTTGTTTCTCTTTGGCTGGCATACTATCGTCAAAAGATTCTTCCGTTCGCGGGATGGTATATGCAAGTTTTAAAATAAACTCCATACATCTTATTCTTGCATGCAATGGGGAAATGCCATATTCCAAATTTTCCTCTTCAATTAAGGAATCATCCAAGTTTTGAAAGTCCTTCTGTGTTTTTTTGCAAAAAGCGCATGTCAAGGTCGATTTCGTATTTGTTAGTTCGTTTATAACTTTTCCATCGATCATAGTCAGGGCAAATTCATAGTTAACAGTAATAGTTGGACCATCCTTGAATTCCAATAATCCTGGTTTTGTATTTTTAATCTGATTCTTAATATCAGCCACTGTGGACTTAATCAATTCAGAAGATTCCTTGGCGTATTTAAATAATATAGGGCGGCAATAGTGAGCAGACGAAGGTCGGGGATTTTTCCAATGTATCCGATTTTAGCCTCAAACATGTTGGCATTTGTAATGGATTTATCATCCGTTTCTATTATTTGCTTATATGCACTTTGTCCTGAAGATCCATCACATCCCCACTTGCTGATCAATGTGAGATTTTGCGGAAGATTCTCAATCTAATAGTGAGGTAAGCTTTCTATGAGCCGTTTCGCAGTGTGGTCCACCAGGTCTTGAAGTTTTACTTCCGCTAATACCTCCGTCACATGTGGAGTCGGTTCTGCCTTCTTTTTAGCTTCTCCAATTTGTTTATATCCTGGCAGAACGTCGACATTATGCTGCTTCAAGGAATGTCGCAATATTGAACATTTGTCCTTAGACATTCCCAAATCCATAAACAATCCATAAGCCTCTTCAACGGTGTACGGCCTTGGTTGTCAATTTGGCGGCGTGACGATGCTCTTGTTTATCATTTCAAGTCTAATCGGGCTTGCCTTCGAAACAGCTTTTGTGATATGTGACCTCTTGTTTTCCTTGTCGTTCGTATATTTGATTGACAGCGCCTCCGATAAGTGATCCGTAGCTATATGACATGTTGCATCTACAAGTTTTCTCTTTCTTGTATAAGCTGCACACTTTTCCACGGTTTTAATTGGTCTTCCTGTGCATCGTCCTGTGGACGTGGAGGGTCCATCATCTAGCATCTGCTTTCCAACTAACCAGGTTTCGTTTTTGCTGTTGAACACTGTAGTATTACGATGTGAGATCTTCCATTTAGCGTCAATTCTAGCATATACAAGATTGATATTATGTATTATACTTGTATGCTTCTCCGGGTTGTCCGATTCTACATTTAATTCAACGAGAACAGCTTCCTTAAATTCGTTGAAGTTGTTTGAAGTTCTAAATATCTCAAACAATTTTATATTTTCCATCGCCATTTTCACTGTTTATACACAACTTAATGGTTTAAAAGTCAAAATAGAACTATGGACCTATACAAAAAGGGACTGCAATATATGCAATATACATATGCATATACCACCCTTTGCCAAAATAAAAAGCAGGTTAAAAAACTTGGTCAAATTCAGGTCAATTATAACGGCCAACCTGCATATGCAATGCCACAAAAGCTTTTGAAAAATGTAGGTCGAAGTTAAAAAGACTTACCTGCAAATGGATTAATAGCTAACTACATAATTTAGGTAGCGGAAACTTAAAAATGGTTAAATTATTGAGTGTACCTGAGTATATAGCTTCATTAGTACATTAGTACCTGATTTTTTTTTGTTTTTCAACTTTGACCTGAATTTAAAAAAAACTACATTTTTGTATTACCGAAAATTTTGTATACGGGATCATTGCATATTTCTTTACCTGAATCAAAGGTCCATACGTGCGATTTTGGGTTTTGTGGCTTCTACAGTGACGCTACCTCTCACGAAAAACGTCAACATTTTGATTTTTTGCCCATTTTTGGCCGTTTTGCGTCGCACAGTGGGGCCTCAGCCGCAAAGAGTTGGCAAAAGTCAATGCATTTTTGAACGCTTTGGATAAATTCGATAGAGAATTTTCCAAAGCTTTCAAAGCTTTAACTTAGGAGATATGAGCAATCAAAGTTGAAAATTATTTCCGTGTGCAAAAATGTATTCAACTTTTATTGACATACTGCATCTTTCAGGTAGAATTAAAATTAAACTGTGTGAGGTATAATTTTGTTTTTGGTATAATTTACTATGTGTATTCATTTATATCAATATTCAATGAAAAACTGCTTCGTTGCACAGACAGTTCTAGAGAAAAACGTACTTTCCAAACCATCTAAATTTTTTGTTTGTTTTTCCACTTTGACTTGAATTTAAAAAAAAGTACATTTTTGCTTTCCCGAAATATTTTGTATACGGGCTCTTTGCATATTTTTTTACTCAAATCAAAGGTCCATACGTGCACTTTTGGGTTTTTTAGCCTCTACATCGATAACAGTGACGCTACCTCGCACGAAAAACGGCCAAAAATGGGCTGTGGCAGCTCAAATTCCCATACAAAATCCAAATTTGGATTTTACTAGTATTAAAACTAAATGGGAGATCTCACATCGTAATACTAAATGGTTCAATAGCAAAAACGCAACCTGGTTAGTTGGAAAGCAGATGCTAGATTATGGACCTTCCACGTACACAGGACGATGCACAGGAAGACCAATTAAAACCGTGGAAAAGTGTTCAGCTTATACAAGAAAGAGAAAACTTGTAGATGCAACATGTCATATAGCTACGGATAACTTATCGGAGGCGCTGTCAATCAAATATACGAACGACAAGGAAAACAAGCTGTTTCGAAGGCAAGCCCGATTAGACTTGAAATGATAAACAAGAGCATCGTCACGCCGCCAAATTGACAACCAAGGCCGTACACCGTTGAAGAGGCTTATGGATTGTTTATGGATTTGGGAATGTCTAAGGACAAATGTTCAATATTGCGACATTCCTTGAAGCAGCATAATGTCGACGTTCTGCCAGGATATAAACAAATTGGAGAAGCTAAAAAGAAGGCAGAACCGACTCCACATGTGACGGAGGTATTAGCGGAAGTAAAACTTCAAGACCTGGTGGACCACACTGCGAAACGGCTCATAGAAAGCTCACCTCACTATTAGATTGAGAATCTTCCGCAAAATCTCACATTGATCAGCAAGTGGGGATGTGATGGATCTTCAGGACAAAGTGCATATAAGCAAATAATAGAAACGGATGATAAATCCATTACAAATGCCAACATGTTTGAGGCTATAATCGGATACATTGGAAAAATCCCCGACCTTCGTCTGCTCACTATTGCCGCCCTATATTATTTAAATACGCCAAGGAATCTTCTGAATTGATTAAGTCCACAGTGACTGATATTAAGAATCAGATTAAAAATATAAAACCAGGATTATTGGAATTCAAGGATGGTCCAACTATTACTGTTAACTATGAATTTGCCCTGACTATGATCGATGGAAAAGTTATAAACGAACTAACAAATACGAAATCGACCTTGACATGCGCTTTTTGCAAAAAAACACAGAAGGACTTTCAAAACTTGGATGATTCCTTAATTGAAGAGGAAAATTTGGAATATGGCATTTCCCCATTGCATGCAAGAATAAGATGTATGGAGTTTATTTTAAAACTTGCATATACCATCCCGCGAACAGAAGAAGCTTTGACGATAGAATACCAGCCAAAGGGAAACATAAACACAGGAAAAAAATGATTCAAGACAAATTCTTTGCGAAACTTGGACTGAGGGTCGACTGCCCCAAATATGGATACGGGAACACAAACGATAGAAACTCATCCCGGAAATTCTTTAAGAAACACGAAATTACAGCAAAAATAACTGGAGTGGATGCAAGCACAAAATTAACACCCGCAAATTTGGCGAATATGGCTCGAAGACCGCAGAGTTGTTATTTGAAAAGTATCCAGAAAAGAAGCTTACTCCAACGCTTCATAAAATTTTAGCCCACGGTCAAATTTTAATAGAACATCAGAGCCTTCCAATTGGAGAGATGTCAGAGGAGGCCCAGGAAACGAGAAACAAGGATTACAAGAAATTCAGGTACATACATGACTACTTGTAAGATATCACGAACAAGGCAAAACTGGGGATCTTTTCAACATGTTGGCAGCCTCTTCAGATCCATTTATTTCATCTATTAGACATGTGAAATCCAAAAAAGACTTAGAAAGCATTTATTCTTCAGAAATGTTAGGATTATTGGAATTCCTAACGATTCATTGGATATAGATGCATGTTTTATAGTAAACCAAAAATAAGAACAAATAAATATTTTTTTATACCCGTACTCAAAAAGTGTTAAGGGGTATACTGTATTTGTGGTAAAAGTGGATGTGTGTAACGCAGAGAAGGAAAATTTTCCGACCCCATAAAATATATATATTCTTGATCAGCATCAATAGCCGAGTCTCTGTCTGTCTGTCCGTCTGTCCGTCTTGTTTGACGCCTCGTTCTAAGAGACTATAAAAGCTAGAGCAACCAAATTTTTTTTCCAGACTCATGTGATATCACACTGAATCAAGTTTCTTTCCAAATTGTGCCACGCCCCCCTCCGCCTTCAGAAAGGACGAAAATCTGTGGCAGCCACAATTTTTAAGATACGATAAAACTAAAAACGCAGTATCGTAAGGAATAACCATATCTACCAGATTGCCAAATCTGGTACAGATCGGATCATTATTATGGCCACTGAAGAACTAACTGAAGAAATTAATTTTTAGTTGCTTCCCCCACCTCCTCTGGCGCTGCTGACGCTATTCATTCTCTGTCTCGCTCGCACACACTCTGCCCTGTGCAATGCGCGAGCAACCCCTAGCGGAGGAGATAAAGAATCTAAATGGTAGATGTAGAATATCTGTTCTACATGTATAATCTACATTTTAGATGTAGATGTAGTTAACAAATGTAGCAAAAAAATGTAAAATGTAAAAAAAATAATTTTTTTTAAATTTCAATCATAAGCTCACAAAGTTATATACTGTCTGAGTACGGGTATAAAAGTAGAGTCGCGACTAGAAGCGACTCACGTTCCTTCTCGTTTTTTTTTGCAAATTCTGTTTAAGTTTAAAATTAAATGTATAATAACTTTTTATAGTATAATAAGCCATTAAAAATTCATTATCGATCCGAAAAACTTGGAATTTATCATTTTACATAGGAAAATAAGCACTGGTAACAAAGTTCAACTTTGGCTATTTATTGTAAAGCTTCTAGATATTTTCTTTTGCGGACTAAATTTTGAAAGTTTTTCTTTTAAACGCAATTTATTTCATGAAGATATTTTGATTCGTTCGGAAGTTATTAATTTAGCAAGCTGAAAAGGCCAAAGGCCCCACTGTGCGACGTTGGGCGTCAGTAATATGTATTTATTAACCGTCATGCTTGATTAAGTACTAGAGGACGGGATGTTGTACATATTCATTGTATCCTTTATTAAATATATAGTGATTATTGTTGATATAACATATATGATTGTTTGAGTAAGTAATGAAGCAAATCAAGACGAATACGTTCTTGCCGTTCGGCGGATCAATAAAAACTAAACTATTCTGTCTAAGCCCTGCGGTGACGAACCTTCTGCTGCTGGTCGCGACGCCGGCGCAGTTTAGCATAAAGGCTGACGCTTGCGCAGGTGTTCAGGTGATATCGACCATGATCGTCCGATCCCACGCTTTACGAAATGCACACTTGGCAGAAATTCCTCTGCCCAGTGTCCAATTCGGTTAACACTCGTTAACTTTTATACTAACTGAGCTCGTTTATAACATTAGAGTCGCGGCCTCAGAAGCGACTCACAACGTTCCTTCTCTTTCCTGTTAGGTAGTTAAAAAAAAGTATGAAAATTCATAATAATTTATTGTACTAATATCGGGTATAAAATAAATCATATTTTAATGTTAATATTTAATTTAGCTGCAGGTACATATGGGCTAGGCTATTAGGCTAAATTGTTTTGAAAAAAAGTTTTGCTTGCTTAAAATACCGTTACGGACATTACAAAAAATGGAAGTCGACTTTGAGGCTGCATGCATTTCCACTTTTTTTTTGCATAATAAACACAAAAAAAGGTTTATAAACAAAAAATTAAGTGGAATATATGACCATATTAATCCAGCAAAGAAAAGAAGGATAAGTAGTCCCGTGTTACTGACGTTACACATTTTCCATCAAGTCAAAAATTTGTAAATAAAAAATATTAATGTACTTACAAATCATTGTAACCGTTCAATTATTAATTTATTTTTTTACAAAAAATGCATAAAATATTTCATTACTATTATATTACATCTTTGGGGGGATCTTTGGGGATAGCATGATATTTAAAACACTTTCTTGTTTATTTGGGGTTAAGTTTTTCGGATTCTCGGCACTCTACAGCAATTCAAAGCCCAGATTTAGACTTAGCAGGTGAAAACCCATTATAAACACATATCTACTTTCACCTCATTAAATTAAAATAAAATTTTGCAGTGTTTATGCCGTAACGGACGTTACACATTTTGCCATAAGTATTTTTTAAAATAATGTGTAATAAAGGTATTTTTTCTTTTTCATTAAATTAAGATGCATAAAAATTCTGTTTATAAAGCTTGTTTGGAAAACAAATTTGCTAAAATTCATTCTGTTAAATTAAAAACCTTTTTTTCGGTTTAAAAATTTGTGGAATATGTGCTATATAAGTAATTAAGTAACTTAATGATAATTCACTGTAAATAACTAATCGAAATATACCAAATTTGTTTTAACTTCAAGCGAATAATCTTCGTGCGGAGCTTTTATTCTCGCCAGTTGTATCGCTAACAATTGGATTAACCTTAGCTGTACTGGTCGCCGTACTAGCGATTATACTCGCTCTACGGATACCATGCACAGCTTCATCTAGAAGGCGTCAAAAAGAATTATCCAATGAGAATATATCAAGAGATGAATCTCCAGGACCAAGTGATAAAAGTTCTGCAAGCAAGGATCTAGACGATTATGATGAAAAAAATCCCGATGTTGTACCTGAAACTATTGAGTCAGATGATCAGGTAAGAATCGAGTTCTTTAACTATTAATTGTATATGTTAAGCTACTACGATTTTGTACTAGCTGTTTGGAAATGTTTATACTCGCATTAATGAGTTAATTTTTTATACCCGTACTCAAAAAGAGTTAAGTGGTATACTGTATTTGTGGTAAAAGTGGATGTGTGTAACGCAGAGAAGGAACATTTTCCGACCCCATAAAGTATATATATTCTTGATCAGTATAAATAGCCGAGTCGATAGAGCCATGTCTGTCTGTCCGTCCGTCTGTCCGTCCGTCCGTCCGTCTGTCCGTCTGTCCGTCTTGATGAGCGCCTAGTTCTCAGAGACTATAAGAGCTAGAGCAACCAAATTTTTTCGAGACTCATGTGAAAAATATCTTTGCAGTTCTGAAAATCTGACAATTGCACATATAAATCCGACCCAAACACTTTGTAGCTGCATTGACCATTTTTTGCGGAATTTTTTCACGTAATTTTGACTTTAAAACCTCAGGAAAAGTTGATGAAAAAGACTGTTGCGTTACATGCTTAGTGAAAAATACATTTTTTTTGTTGTTAATACAATAGATTTTACGTACAAAAACTTTTAATAATCTGTGACTGTTACGTTACACCAAAAATAGCGGTAGAATTCTTATTCATTACAAAGGCAGCCAAAATTTTTTTCTGTCAAATATTTTATTAGGTTACTTTCTAATAACATAATTTTACTCAAAAATGTTAATGTGTAAGTAAAAAAAATGTTGTTTTAATATTAGAAGCCTTTTTGCTACGTGCCATGTTTTTTTTTAATTTATACTCTCCCCGATGCAACGACCGAAGAAGTGAAAAATTTCGAAACTATCAATAGGTGGTCATTGTGTTTTATGGAGCAGTAACCAAAAAAAATGTACAGAAATATCGAAATTGAAAAAACAACATTTTTCACGTGGTTTCGTTTTTTCGATGTTGACCATATGTAAAGAGCTTACACAAGTGCACACTATATTTCTCACTGTCCATTACTCTGAATGTACGAAAGTCGTAATCCAGTCCGGGAAGGGTCTTTAAGAACCGTCAAAGACGTCAGACGTATTTCTATTTTATTTCAGCACCTAAGCACGGTCGTGCTTATCCGAGTTGCACACATTTTTCTGTGGCAATCGAACGTACAAAGAACAGTTTAGCGTAGCAAGAAATTGTTATTGATCACTATTCTCGCCTATCATCCGTTGCATCTGGAATTCACAAGAGCTTCACGCACTCTTCTCTCACTCTCACCGAACAATGCATTCTTCGTTTTTGACTGATAACTCGGCGTCCGGCTTTACTGGAGTTCGCCATTATATTTCGTCGTGTCGCTGGACCGACACGACATAAAATGCCCCATAAATACATACATACATAGCTACTGCTGATCGTCATGCTCGCGCTGTTGCCTGGTCTCTCATTTCGCTTGTGTTCTCACTGCGTTATTTTTTGTTTATCTCTGCACCGCGATTCAACAGCTGTCGATAATGTCAATTATCTGCAGTGCAAAGAAATGCGAATTTGGTGGCACCTTAAAAATAATAATTTCGCTCATATAAAATGTGCTGGAAGAGATCATTTTGGCCGTCTTAATGACCTAATATCCAAACGTATAGGCGTTTCCTGGTCATGTTTGGCCTCCCGGGAGATCGAGGCGGAAATGCGCACCTTCATGAGAAAAACTAGTAATAGTTTCTAAGTTGTTTGGAAACAATTCAATGCTCTCAGCGAGAAGTTTACCTTGAAATCGCAGTTTGTGGGCCTCAAACTCTTGAACGAATCACCAAGGAGGAAAATCTCGAACAATAACTTGTTGCTGGTCATAGCTAGTGGAACGCCTGCCTCTCACCTACATCCAATGGATTCATTTTAAACTCCAAGTGATCACCCTTCTCCGATGAAAGTCAATCCGCCGTCAGAGGCTCCAGCCTTTTTCACGCCTAATAACATGTTAACTGCCTTAAACATCCATGCCTCCTATGTAACCATGTAACTTCGGCTAATATGATTTCCTGGTTTCTGTGGTATCGATTGCGGATGGATCTGCCGCCTTCTCTAGTTTCAACGGACGATGTCAAACTACATCTTTGCTCTTTTCTTAAAGCACATCCTGAGGACTTCATTATAACTTAATTTAATTTTACACATAAGCGTAGTATTTTTCTATCAAAATTCTTCTCCCCTATTTACATACTATTATGCATGCATTTCTTTCAAGAGATGCTACCCAGAGTCCTAGAGTCACTGTCCCTAAGATCTCAAAAAACTAAGGAACCATTTCTCCATCCAATATCTGAACGTCCGCAGTCTTTTACGTAAATTTACCAAAATATATACGGATAGTGCCTTTTTTGATTTCGACACTATCGCTATAACTGACACCTGGCTTAATTCATCCGTCTCCGATCATAAACTTTTTGTCCACAAATTCACTACCTATATAACGGACCGTCCATCTTTTGCTGGTGGCGTTCTTATTGCAGTAAAAACTGACTTTTCGTCCGAGCTGTTTCCCTTTAGCAACATCCACGGTATTTAGAATTTATCTTTCTGACCAGTTCATATATGTATGATTCGAATCAGCCGGGCAATCAGGAAAGAAGCACACTAGAAGTGGTGCAAGCTCATTCATCGTTCGTTCTCTTTCGTAGTGACCAGACGTGTTTTTTTTGTGCTCCGCATTTTCCTTTCATTTTGCTTAAACAGCCGGTGATTTATTCTAAAATTAATTTCAAATTAACTCCCTTACTATCTCTTATTTAAACTCAATCTTTAACCGCGGGTGCATGCCTTATAATTGTGTAAAAACACAACTTATTTAATTAATTTTTGTGCGTCGGTTAATCGTGTGTTTGTGTTGTTGCTTTTCGTAAGTACTCTCATTACATTTTAGCCGCTCTTTGTCGTAGTTCTATCACTCTCTTTCTATCACCTAAATCCCAATAACTGTTCTTTCTCTCTCGCTCTTTCTGTTTCGTTGCGCTCTCAGTTATAAGCTGTTGCTGCAACCCTCCTCTCTCCTCTCAGTTTTTTCCGTTTTTGCTTTAAGCATAGCTTTAAGCATTTACCGTGCACATTGGTCTGATTGCTATTTGTTTTGAACTTTTTTTCTCGATAAAAAAAAATTTAAAGACTTCAACATGGATTTTGCTGTTGTCTGTGCCAAAAAAACCTGCAAGGAGCAGATTAGCCATGACCAGCCCAATATCCCTTGCTGGCTTTGCGAAAGCGTAGTGCACGCAAAATGTGTAGGGATCACGGGCCGTGTAGGAGATGCCATTTCCCAAAATAATGGCCTGCACTATAGTTGTGAGGAATGCCGTGCTGTGGAAAACGAGATGCGATCGTTCATGAGGCAGACGCGGAGTGGCTTCAAAGAGCTGATCGTGGGCTTTAAAAAGCAATACGATCGGCTCTTGGCCATGGAAACTCAGTTCAGCAGTTTGCAGCTGCTGGCTGAGTCTCCGAGGCGCAAGAAGTCCACTCCGCGGGACTTGCAAGTGCCGACTGCCTCTCGTCCGCCGGCATCTGAAAAACTTACTCCGACCACTTCGTCAGTGCAGCAGTTGATCACGTTTGTCACTCCAAGGGCAACGATCGCTGCTGGTGAAGCAGATTCGGGACCCGAATGCATCACTTCGGAGAGTATGCAGGTAAATATGTCTGTAGCGTCCGTGTCTGTCGAGTCCGAACCCAACTCCATAACTATCCCATCAGTCTCGCCCCCACCAGCTAATAGACGTCCCGGACCACCGGATATTGCCATCACAGGTCCCAGACCTGTGGTTTCAAAACCGCTGGTGGGAGTCCCACCAAAACGGCAAATTTCTGTATCGCGGCTTGCCCCTGACCTTACATCTAACGATGTAACTGCTTTTACTCAAAGCTAAATAAAAGCCGATGGCTTAAAGGTGGAGAAGTTTAATTTCTCTTATGCCAGGGAGATAGCTTCCTTCAAAATAAGCGTCTCCTCGACTCATTTCGCCACCATTTGTTCTGCCAAATTTTGGCCGGAGCATTTGTTGGTGAAAGAATACAAGGCTAAGAAGAAGAATAGGCCCCCATAACTATTCCTAGTATTCAGACCAGTGCTCCATCTCCATCTCCACCCTCATCATCCCGCTCTATTTCAACCCATCAAAAAACGAACTTCCTCACTTTTAGTTACTTATCAGAATGCTAGAGTCTTGCGCCGTAAGCTCAGCACCCTTTTTCTTGAGAGTCTCGCATTCTCGTCCCACGTTATTGTGTTTACCGAGACCTGGTTAAAGCCGGACATCCTTAGTTCCGAAGTTTTGGCAGGTCGGTACACAATCTTTAGAAATGACCGTTCGTCTCGACGTGGAGGAGGGGTCCTCATTGCAGTGGACTCAATCTTTACGTCGGAACATTTCATAGTCCAGGCTCAACAAGACCTGGAATTCATGTGCGTAAAACTGATTCTCCCAGGCTTTTCCATTTTTATTACTTGCTCGTATATTCCACCTTCCTCGGATATCTTAAAATCACTTGTCCGCCTTAAAAACTGTTTCTTCCTCGCTATCAGATAAAGACCATATGATAGTTCTTGGCGATTTCAATTTGCCATATACTGTTTGGTCTTCGGTAAACGAGTCCAATAACCTTGTGGGCATGTCATGAAATGACTTTTTCGACGGCTTGTTGGACCTATCCCTGTCTCAAGTCAACCATGTGAAAAATTCCTTGGGTCGATTGCTTGATCTGTGCTTTGTCTCAGGTCCGACCATAGCGTTGATAACCCGAGCCCTTCCGCTCACTATACCTGAAGACTCCTACCATCCTATATTCGAAGTGTCGGTCGATATTGGGCCTACTATATTGGATCGAACGGGTAGGCTATCTGAACGTGTCCGTTGCTTTCGTAAAGCCGAGTTTACGAAACTTAATAACCTCATTAGGGATTTTGATTAGTCCGCTCTGTACTTGTGCACTGATGTTATGAATGACCCAAACATATTTTACAATGTAATTGACACACTTTTTGCTTCTTGTGTCCCACTTTCTTGTCCGGTTAAATCTGGGCTTACCAAAGAGTTATCCAGTCTAAATAACTTAAAATCAAGACTTTATACAAATTTCAAGAAGTTGGTTCTCCGACTTCTCTCTCTCTCTATGTATTAGCTCGGTCAAATTTCTCTGTTCTTAACGCTCAATGCTAAAAAGAAAAATAAAAAATAAAAATCGACGCAGTATACACTTTTCACAAGACCCTAAACAGTTTAACAGCTTCGTAAATAGTAAGCGTAGAACGTCCGCACATCCATCCTCGCTATCATTTCTTAATATGACGGCAAACAGTGATCTAGTACCTGTACTAAACTGCATTTGGAAACTGTGGCTACGCAAACAGGCTAAAGTTGAGCGTGTGCTTTAATAATATAGCTAGATACATATTTGGATTAAGGCGCAACGACAGAATTTCCGCATTTACATATACAATTTTCGAATGGATTGACTATAAGATGCTTATGTTCCTCCATAAAATAATCCTCACCAGACAACCCGAATATCTGTATGGAAAACTTAGATTTACCAGTTCCTCAAGAACGAACATTATTATCACGATACGATATAGAACACTAAATTGTGAGAGACATTTCTTTGTGAATGTTATTCGCATATGGAATCAACTTCCACATCACATGAAAACAATACGAAACCTTTCACAATACAAAACACAGTTAGGAGCCCAACTTACTGTAGATTAAGATTTAAAACTTAAATTTAATTTAAAAATTAAAATTAAGAAAAACAAACCAACAAATGTAACCATTAATTCGTATGTTATATTAAAATATTAATTTAGCTCTAAGCTTAATACCAAACTTATGTGACACCTTGTGACTAGTGCTCTAATTATAAGCACCTTGATTGTAGCACTAGGAAATACATTAAACAATAAACAATACAATACAATACAAAGCTACTCTGGTCAGCCGTATCCATACAGTTTACCTAGGTCGAATGGCATTTTCAGCCCCTTGTTAAATGAAAGTTCACTGCTTCATGATCTTCCACTAGTTAAGCCGGTGTTTTCACCAGGTCCTGACGGAGTTCCCGGCTGTGTACTCAGGTACTGTGCCCACACTCTGTGTGGACCCTTGCTTAAACTATTCACACTATCCATTAATTCTTCATGCTTCCCTCCGATCTGGAAGGAATCTTTTATTATTCCTCTCCATAAGAAAGGTAGCAAGTCTGATGCTAATAATTATAGAGGTATATCTAAGTTATCCGCTATTCCTAAAATGTTTGAAAAAATTTTAGCTCCGCACTTGCAACATCTCTGCAAATCACTTATATCTCCATCTCAGCACGGATTTATAAAGCGACGATCAACAACCACAAATTTATTAGAGTTTACCTCTTTTATCATTAAAGGCTTCCAATGTAACTTTCAGACGGATGTTATCTACACTGATTTCAGTAAAGCATTCGACTCTGTAAACCACTCCCTTCTAGCACAAAAACTTGACATTTTAGGGTTTCCACCTAATCTTTTGAGATGGATTTCTAGCTATCTTCGTTCAAGGTCTCAACGAGTCATCTTCAAAAACTCCTTCTCTTCACCTGTTAAGGTTACTTCTGGAGTACCACAGGGCAGCCATCTAGGCCCCCTACTTTTCACACTCTTTATTAATGACCTGCCTTCAGCATTAACAAATTCTCGAGTACTCATGTATGCGGATGATGTTAAACTCTGTGTCCAGTACAAGGACATTTCATTTCACTCTCGCTTGCAATCCGATCTCAATAACTTTCAGTCATGGTGTTGTGCAAATATGTTACACCTAAATGCCTCGAAATGCAAAGTTATGACATTTCATCGGTCCAGCCCCATGTTAGCTCCTTACACCCTTTGCGGTGGTTCTCTTGAGAGAATTACATTGGTTGATTGGTTTATAAAAAGGGGGTCAAAGGAGTTTGACGATCCTTACATAACGAAGACTCTCTATACCTCGCTTGTTCGTCCGATTTTAGAGTACGGCTCTTGTGTATGGTGCCCCCAGTACAAAGTACACCAGGACCGTATAGAATCAGTCCAGAAAAACATTCTTTCTGGAATGCAAATGGAATTTCACAGCACAAGTGCGAGCTCTTGAAATTCCTCGCTCAACACGACAACGACGCCATGCTCATATCAGAGACTCACCTAACAAATAAAAATTATTTTCACCTTGATGGCTATGACTTCTATGCGACTAATCATCCCGATGGTAAGGCACATGGAGGTACTGGCGTTCTGATCAAGAATCGCATAAGGCATTATCCGTTGCCATCATTTGCTACACCTTATCTGCAGGCAACATCAATTCATATTGAAATTCAGAGCGGCTACATAAACCTATCCGCAGTATACTGCCCACCGCGCTTCTGCATTTCCGAATCAGAATTTATAAAATTCTTCGACCTACTAGGTGACAGATTCATAGCAGCTGGTGACTACAATGCCAAGCACACCCATTGGGGATCTCGTCTTACCAACCCAAAAGGAAGACAACTATACAACGCTATAATAACGCCAAGAAACAAACTAGACTTTATCTCTCCGGGCAAGCCTACATATTGGCCCACAGATCCAAAGAAGCAACCCGACCTGATTGATTTTTCAATCACACGAAGAGTGCTGCAAGCACAGATTAATGTAGAACACTTAACAGATCTATCATCTGATCACTCGCCCATTCTACTTCAACTTTACGATCATCCACAGCTTTCGTAACGCCCATACTTTCTAACATCTAGCAAAACAGATTGGCTTAAATACCGGAAGTATATTAGCTCCCATATTGATGGCTTCCCAAACACTTATTGTAAAGAAGACATTGATAGCTCTGTTGAAGAATTAGTATCCGCAATGTCACTGGCGGCAAAACACTCTACACCAATATTAGCAGCTAATAAACGTTCCCACAACAGTCGTGTTTCTAGGCACATTGAAGTGCTGCTACGCGATAAAAGAAGGCTTCGGCGAGAGTGGCAAGCCCACAGATCACCTGCCTCGAAAGAGCGGCTAAACATAGCCAACAACCTATTACGCAGAGCCATTCGTTCGTTCTCTTTTGTAGTGACCAGACGTGTTTTTTTTTGCGCTCCGCATTTTTCCTTTTGTTTTAATAACAGCCGGTGTTTACCTCAAGTAAATTCTCTTAAAATAACTATAAATATAATATCTATCCTTAACCGCGAGTGCATGACTTTTAATTTGTGTAATAAACATAATTATTTATTTATTTTGTGCGTCGGTTAGTCGTGTGTTTGTTGTTGTTTGCTTTCTGTAAGTACGCTCAAAATACATCTAGCCCGCTCTCTTCTCGTAGCTTTTCGTTCTATCACTCTCTCCCTATCACATATACTTAACTAACTGTTCTTCGTCTCTCGCTCACAAAACGTTTGTGCAGTAGCGCTCTCTCTCTAATTAGCTGCTGCTGCAACTGTTCTACCCTCTCTCAGTCTTTACCGTGGTCTGATATCTATTTGTTTTGAATTTTATTTTTATTTTATTTCATTTTTTTTTTGTATAATTATTATATTTTGTTTAATAATTGTCTATAATTATGGAATTTTCTATTGTGTGTTCCGCCAAAACCTGCAAGAAGCAGATCAACCACGACCAGCCGACCGTCCCATGCTGGCTCTGCGATAATGTAGTGCACGCAAAATGTGCTGGATTTTCGGGCCTCGTGAGTGATGCCATCTCCAAACGTAATGGCCTGCATTACAGTTGTGAGGCATGTCGTGTGGTTGAGAATGACATGGTCATGTTTATGAGGCAGACGCGAAGGGGCTTTAAGGAGCTAACCGTCGGCTTTAAACAGCAGTACGATCGGCTCCTAGCCATGGAGTCTCAATTTAGCAGTTTTAAACTGCTGAATGAGTCTCCTAGGCGCAAAAAGGTGACTCCGCGGGATCTGCAAGTGCCAACTGTCTCTCAGCCACCGACCGCTGAAAAACTGACTCCGACCACTAACACAGTGCAGCAGCTGATATCGTTTGCCACTCCAAGGTCTACGACATCGGCTGGTGATGCAAATTCGGAAGCCGAATTGATCACTTCGGAGAGCATGGAGCTAGAAACGTCTGAAGCGTCCGTGTCCGTAGAGTCCGCACCCGTTACTGTTTCAATTCCGTCTATCTCGATCCCACCAGATAACAGACGTCCAGGGCCACCGGATTTTGCCATCACAGGTCCCAGACCTGTGCTGCCAAAACCACTGGTGGGAGTCCCACCAAAGCGACAAGTTTTTGTCTCACGGCTAGCCCCTGACCTCACATCCAATGATGTCACCGCTTTTATACAAAGCAAAATAAAAGCCGTCGGCTTAAAGGTGGAAAAATTTAACTTTTCTTACGCCAGGGAGATATCTTCCTTCAAGATAAGTGTCTCCCCGACTCAATTTGAAACCATTTGTTCCGCCAAGTTTTGGCCGGAGCATTTGGTGGTCAAGGAGTTTAAAGCGAAGAAGAAGAATAGGCCCCCATAACTCTTCCTAGTGTTCAGACCAGTGCTCCATCTCAATCTCCACCCTCATCTTCCCGCTCTACTTCTACCCATCCAAAAACTAACTGCCTCTCTTTTAGTTACCTACCAGAATGCTAGAGGCTTGCGTAGTAAGCTCAGCACTCTTTTCTTGAGAGTCTCGCATTCTCGTCCCACGTTATTGTGTTTACCGAGACCTGGCTAAAGCCGGACATCCTTAGTTCCGAAGTTTTGGCAGGTCGGTACACAATCTTTAGAAATGACCGTTCGTCTCGACGTGGAGGAGGGGTCCTCATTGCAGTGGACTCAATCTTTACGTCGGAACATTTCATAGTCCAGGCTCAACAAGACCTGGAATTCCTGTGCGTAAAACTGATTCTCGCAGGCTTTTCCATTTTCATTACTTGCTCGTATATTCCACCTTCCTCGGATACCTTAATATACGAGCATCACTTGTCCGCTTTAAAAACTGTTTCTTCCTCGCTATCAGATAAAGACCATATGATAGTTCTTGGCGATTTCAATTTGCCAGGTACTGTTTGGGCTTCGGTTAACGAGTCTAATAACCTTGTGCCCATGTCACGACATGACTTTATTGACGGCTTGTTGGACCTATCCCTGTCTCAAGTCAACCATGTGAAAAATTCCTTGGGTCGATTGCTTGATCTGTGCTTTGTCTCAGATCCGACCATAGCGTTGCTAACCCGAGCCCTTCCGCTCACTATACCTGAAGACTCCTACCATCCTACATTCGAAGTGTCGGTTGATATTGGGCCTACTGTATTGGATCGAACGGGTAGGCTGTCTGAACGTGTCCGTTGCTTTCGCAAAGCCGAGTTTACGAAGCTTAATAACCTCATTAGGGATTTTGATTGGTCCGCTCTGTACGTGTGCACTGACGTTATGAAAGGCACAAACATATTTTACAATGTACTCGATACACTTTTTGATTCTTGTGTCCCACTTTCTTGTCCGATTAGATCTGGGAAGCCTCCTTGGTTTACCAAAGAGTTATCCAGTCTAAAAAACTTAAAATCAAGACTATATAAAAAATTTCAAGTAGTTGGTTCCCCGACTTCTCTCTCTCGCTATGTATTAGCTCGGTCAAAGTTCTCCGTTCTTAATGCTCAATGCTATAAAAATTACCTATCTCGATGCAGGATACGCTTTTCACAGGACCCTAAACAGTTTTACAGCTTCGTAAATAGTAAGCGTAGAACGTCCGCACATCCATCCTCGCTATCATTTCTAAATATGACGGCAAACAATGATCAGGCAATCGCCGATCTTTTCGCCCAATTTTTCCAAACAACCTATTCCCATGACAGCTACTCTGGTCAGCCGTATCCATACAGTTTACCAAGGTCGAATGGCATTTTCAGCCCCTTGTTAAATGAAAGTTCACTGCTTCATGATCTTCGACTAGTTAAGCCGGTGTTTTCACCAGGTCCTGACGGAGTTCCCGGCTGTGTACTCAGGTACTGTGCCGACGCTCTGTGTGGACCCCTGCTTAAACTATTCACCCTATCCATTAATTCTTCATGCTTCCCCCGATCTGGAAGGAATCTTTTATTATTCCTCTCCATAAGAAAGGTAGCAAGTCTGATGCTAATAATTATAGAGGTATATCTAAGTTATCCGCTATTCCTAAAATGTTTAAAAAAATTTTAACTCCGCATTTGCAACATCTCTGCAAATCACTTATATCTCCATCTCAGCACGGATTTACTAAGCGACGATCAACAACCACAAATTTATTAGAGTTTACCTCTTTTATCATTAAAGGCTTACAATGTAACTTTCAGACGGATGTTATCTACACTGATTTCAGTAAAGCATTCGACTCTGTAAACCACTCCCTTCTAGCACAAAAACTTGACCTTTTAGGGTTTCCACCTAATCTTTTGAGATGGATTTCTAGCTATCTTCGTTCAAGGTCTCAAAGAGTCCTCTTCAAAAACTCCTTCTCTTCACCTGTTAAGGTTACTTCTGGAGTACCACAGGGCAGCCATCTAGGCCCCCTACTTTTCACACTCTTTATTAATGACCTGCCTTCAGCATTAACAAATTCTCGAGTACTCATGTATGCGGATGATGTTAAACTCTGTGTCCAGTACAAGGACATTTCATTTCACTCTCGCTTGCAATCCGATCTCAATAACTTTCAGTCATGGTGTTGTGCAAATATGTTACACCTAAATGCCTCGAAATGCAAAGTTATGACATTTCATCGGTCCAGCCCCATGTTAGCTCCTTACACCCTTTGCGGTGGTTCTCTTGAGAGAATTACATTGGTTGATGATCTTGGTGTTAAACTTGACCCAAAGTTAAAGTTTTCTGAACACATTTCCACCATGGTAAATAAGGCCATGGGCGTGCTTGGGTTTATAAAAAGGTGGTCAAAGGAGTTTGACGATCCCTACATAACGAAGACTCTCTATACCTCGCTTGTTCGTCCGATTTTAGAGTACGGCTCTTGTGTATGGTGCCCCCAGTACAAAGTACACCAGGACCGTATAGAATCAGTCCAGAAAAACTTTTTGCTCTGCGTGGCCTCAACTGGGATGCAGATGTGAGACTGCCATCTTACCCTCGTAGACTGCTTTTAATAAACCTTCCAACCTTAGTTAGTCGTAGAAAAATGCTTGGTGTGATTTTTATGCACAACCTGATCAAGGGTGACGTAGATAGCCCTGACTTGTTGAGTCGCATAAACTTTACGATTCCTGTTAGATCTACTAGAAACTTTACCCCTTTGTTCCTTCCACTTTGTAGATCAAATTATTCCTTGCATGAACCGTTTAGGGTCTTATGCTCGGACTATAATTCTCTCTACCTTATAGTATCCACCACTAATTCCCTTCCTCTTCTTAAATCACTAATATTAACATACCTTTCCCGTAATTAGTCCTATTTCTTAGCTATCTTTGCATGTTTAGCTCTAATTTTTCTCGAACATTAGTCTAACCTCTATCTTTCCTGCATGTTCGCGATCGGTTCGGTAACACGCGTCGCGCGTCATGCGGCAGCGCCCCCGGTCGGTTGGGCGGGAGGAGGGGCTGCGATTCTAGCCTGGGTTCCGCGCGTAACAGGCTTCGGCTTGGTGTCGCATGGGCCACTTGATGGTGCAGTCATTGCATATCAACGTCCAGTGGTGCAAGCTATATGGCAGCCCTCTGATCACCTGTCGATAACCAACAATCGATAACAGGGCCGAGCGTCGTTATGGGCGGGAAGTCGTTCGTGTCGTGTCGTTGAGAAAAGAAGCAAAATACAGTTGCCCCCCAACATACTTTTACGAAACACATTTTTAAGAACTGATTTGTATTACGTTGAAGACCATCTCCTAACACTAGTCAAAATTACCTTTTCTGATAGATTTCGGGATTTTAAAATTTTCAAAGAATTATGGTTTTTTAATAGTTTTTTTTTAAGAATTTTTTATTTTGTTCATGTTTTTTTTCAGAGGTTTGCTTATATTTTTCACATAACCTTAGTAGGTTAGGTTAGGTTAGGTTGAGGCGGCTGTCGGGATCCCGACACACTTAGGCCGGTTTCGGCCCGTTGTGATACCGCGTGGAGCATTTTCCCCCTTTCCCTGTGAGACTCCATGTTATCCATTATCCCATCCGGATGCCCTTATAAAGTTTGCAATCCTTCTGGGACCCATTGTAGACATATCTGAAATGTCGGTTAAGAAAGGTGAGCCCAGGTGTTGAAGTCTCCTTCTACTGAGTGCAGGACAGGAGCAGAACAGATGTTCCACCGTCTCCTCCTCGTCCTCATCTCTGCAGCTACGACAGAAGTCGTTATAGGGTTGCACCCAACCTGTTTGCGTGTGTGCCAATTAGCCAGTGTCCCGTAAGGGAGCGTATAACTGAGCTGCACCTTTTCCTGCTTAGTTTGCAGAGCTCGTCGGTGCGCTTCCTATTTATGTTGGGCCAGGTTTGCCGGGTTATGCGACATAGTGGCACTGATTGCCATCTGTCGTTTGTAAGTTGCTTGTAATGCTCTGTTATTTTGAGCTTGCAGGTGGCCATTGGCATACGAATATCCTCATTGTCGTGGAGAAGGGGGATTGTTGTACCAGCTCTGGCCAGCTCGTCTGCTATGCAGTTGCCTTTGATGTCCTGGTGGCCCGGGACCCAAATTAGGCTGATTGCAAACTGATGTGCCATCTCGTGAAGAGATTTGCGACAGTTTGCCACGGTAGCCGATCTTGATGTTATCGCATTTAGCGATCTGATCGCGGCTTGGCTATCACTGTAGATATTTATGTTAGTTGCCGTAGTGGCTGCTTCGTGAAGACAGCACAGAGCTTCCTTGATCGCTATGACTTCCGCTTGGAAGACACTGCAGTGATCTGGGAGCCTGAAGGAGTGCCTTATGTTTAGTTGTTCGGAGTATATACCCCCTCCGACCTTATTATCCAGTTTCGAACCATCTGTGAAGATTTGTAGGGCTCCGTCTGGGCCAGGAGGTCCCTCGAGCCACTTATCTCTCTGGGGGATGATTATTTCAAAGGGAGTGTCTATGTACTCCTTTGTGATGCAGTAGTCCGTTTTTGTGGGGACAAAGTTATTTCCGTTAAGGATGGATGCGTGACCGATATGCTGTGACACCCATTTGTCGGAGTCTCTTAGACGAATTGCTGCCATTTCTGCCTGCCTCATACCCGCATGATCAAGGCCCTTGAGGCATAAGATGGCGTTTAACGCATCGTTTGGTGTAGTGCGCAAGGCTCCACTGATGCACAGGGCGGCAGTACGCTGTACCTTGCCCATTTGGTTTGTGATGGTCCTTTTTGATAGAGTAGTATTGGCCTAACTATTGCTAGGTATATCCATTGGACGATGCTTGGGTTCATGCCCCATTTCAATCCAATGGCCTTTTTGCAAGTGTAGAGGGCTATCGAGGCCTTCTTCACTCTATCTTTGATGTTTAGATTCCAACTGAGCTTCCTGTCAATTACCAGCCCTAAATATCTGGCATTGTCACTGAAGCTGAGCCTGCATCCGTTTAGTATCGGTGGGTTTAAAGGCGGGACTTTATGTTTGTTTGTGAACAACACAAGTTCCGTTTTTGAGGGATTAACTCCCAAGCCGCGCGACGTTGTCCATTCGGACAGTCGCGCGAGCTTTGCGGTCATAAGATCGCACAGTGTCTGAGGAAATTTTTCCGAAAAGATAATGGCAACGTCGTCCGCGTATGCCACCACTTTGCAGCCCCCCTTCCAGGTTGCATAGAATCTTGTTGACTGCTATGTTCCATAGAAGGGGAGACAGGACACCACCTTGCGGGGTGCCTCTGTTGACATACCTTGCCTGAGTGGAAGATCCCATCGATGATGTCACCGTCCTGCATGTGAGCAATTGATCAATGAGCATCACCAAGCGATGGTCCACCCCTAGGTCAGTCAGGGCCTCCGTGATGGCCCCCGGATTGACATTGTTAAAGGCACCCTCGATGTCGAGGAACGCAACTAAGGAGTATTCTTTGACGCTTAAGGATTTCTCCACCGCTAAGATTACCTCATGGAGTGCCGTTTCCGTGGATTTTCCTTTCTGGTAGGCATGTTGTGCGCCTGACAGCCACTGAGGATTTATGGTTGATCTCAGCTGTAGCCCGACTAGTCTCTCAAAAGTTTTGAGAAGAAAGGACGATAGACTTATTGGTCTTAAGTCTTTTGGGGTTGTATGAGAGGCTTTCCCTGCTTTTGGGATGAAGACTATTTTAGCCTTGAGCCAAAGCTGGGGAATTCTTCCCACTACCAGTATCTTCTTGAAGATACATTGTAACCAGTTTATGGCCATATTCCCGGCTTTCTGTAATTGTGCCGGAAAGACCTGGTCGGGACCAGGAGATTTGAAGGACTTGAAGCTGTTTACCGCCCAGCTTATGTTCCGTTCCCTCCCACCGAGGGGGTTGTTTTTGAGAGGATTTTACGTAGCCTCGCACCTTCCGTTGTGTCCTCAATGTCGGAGAAAAATTTTTGCCAAGAGGCTCTTTTTGCTTTCCTAGTTTCCTTTTTGTATAGGGCTAGACTTCTTTTGTAGTTTGCCCAGTGATCTTCCTCGCTACCGCTTATGGCTCTATTGAAAAGAGACCTGCAGCTCTTGCGTAGGATATCTATTTCTTTTGACCACCAAGGGGGTTTCTTTTTCCCTTTGGGTCTGATTGAGGGGCATGCTGCCGCGAAGGACTTGTTGCACGCTTCGGTGAAGCTATTTACCAGGCTATTTAGATCGTCCGGAGAGTCCGGACATTTTGGTGGTGTGGGAGGGAGTAATCTTTCCATGCTCGCCCTATATAGATCCCAGTTGGCTTTCCTGGGGTTTATATAGTCCGCGGGTTTTGGGCTCTCGAGAGATAGTATTGTCTCGATGTACCTATGGTCGGAGAAGGAGTGGTCTTCTAAGACTCTCCAACTTTTGACTATGTCCGACATTTTGTGGGACAGTAGTGTGAGATCAATAACCTCCTGTCGGTTTTTTATGATAAAAGTAGGGTCGTTACCTCGATTGCAGATAACGAGATTGGAGTTTAGAATGAAGTTAAAGAGTGACTCACCCCTTACGTTTGTGTCCGAGCTCCCCCATTGGGTGTGGTGAGCGTTGGCATCGCAGCCTATTAAAAGGCCTGTGTCCGACCTTTCACTATCGCATGTGATTTTGCGAACGAGGTCACTTGGAGGATCGCTCTCCTCGTGCGCCATGTAGGACGACACCAGGTTTAGGTGTGTCCCCTGTAGCTCTAGGCTAGCCGCCGTGTTGTCGCCATTGCTAAAATTATGGAGCAGAAAGATATTTAGGTGCTTTCTTGCCAGAATGCAGGTAAGGATTTTACCTTCAGGTTGGGCTACAATCAGCTTGTAGTCCTTCGACGCCAATCCACAGACCTTGCCTCCCACTAGCCAAGGCTCTTGGATTAGCGCTATCTCCGCTCCGCTCGCGTCCAAGCGGAGTATGAGGGCAGCAGTTGCTGCTTTACAATGGTGGAGATTGATCTGTAGAAGTCTTAGAGACATCCTTAAGACCAACCTCCACCACTGTTGTGTCCGCATCTGAGTCGTCGCTCACTTCGCCGTGACACATAGCCTCGAAATCTCTCATGAGAGTCGAGTCCGTTAAATAGCTGTCTTGCTCCGGCTCCAGCTCGTTGTCGGGTGCCTCGATCTCCGAGGTAACGTCCTGCTCGACTGGGTTGTCGACAGACCGCGCCCCGGTCGCTGCATCCGACTTATACACCTTGATGGTGACTGAGCTGAAGCCGAAGTTCAGCTCTCCTTTAGCTGCCTCAATCGGGGCCAGCGACTCCTTATTGAGGACGACCACCGCCTGGTTTGTGGGGCCTTGCGTCGCCTCAACTTTGACCACCTTCCAGTCCTCTGTTGGAAGGTGGGGGTTGCATCGCTGCAACATCTTTAGGATGCGCTCCGGCTCCTTCATGGAGGCGGGCACCCAAATGCGGGCCCAGGGTCTACTGGGCACTTCGCTCCAGTCTACCGCGACTAGCTTCGCCCCGGGGTAGACCTCTCCGACTTGCGCTACCGCTGCTTTGTATAGCTGTACGGATCGCTCGTCTTCGCAGGCTACAATTTTTGTGTTTCCCTGGAACCATCCCATATCCTTGCAGACTGGGGGTGGTCAAGGTTCCTTTTCCAGCAGCTCGAAGCAGCCGCCGCCACCGACTTCCACTGGTTTCGGGGAATCCTTCCATCGGCGCTGCCTCTGTCCAGGACACCAATTAGTGTCCTTTCTTTGGCAATTTGCACAAACGATATGTTTGCCTGGACCCTTGAGCGCTTCGCAGTGGGTCCTGGCGTCGATTCGGGATGGGACCCCACCAGGTTCAAGCCAGTGTTTTCCGCCGTGCAGGTCTTCCCTGCTTTGGAGCGGGTCAGGCCAAACCTTTGGGCCGTTGCCTTCTCCAGCTTGGGATTTCTCCCAGTCGGCATTTGGGGAGTGCCTTCCTCCTTTGTTTTGTTTTTATTTGTAATTTGTCCATATAGATCCCACGAGTTGCAGAGAAGGGGAACGGTCCACCCCGGCAGAGCTCCACACTACACGGGTAAGGCATCATTAGAACAGGGGCTGCCAAGTCCCTGAGCTCTCCGTTTGCGACTGGGCTAGTTTTTATACCGGGCCCCCAGCCAGGCTGACTCTTGGCACGGGTCGAATGACACCTTAGTCCGGCCCGGTTTGAGGTGAGTGTTGGGGTTGGGATGTGGGTAGGTAGGTGTGTGGGGAGAGGGAGTGTGTGAGCTACTTAATGAGAGGCGGCACCACAAGCGCATCGTCGGTGTTGCTGCTTCGCGAACACCCGCTGGCTGTCCGGGACTGCTTATTCCGGTGCTCTCCTTCAGAGTCAACTTAGTTGGGTCTCTTTGGGATGCCCGCTTATTCACAGTTGACCTACCCCCAGGGTAGGTCGTTCGCTATCCGCAACCCGCGACCCGCCCGGTGGCCTCAGCTAGGCCCCCTCTGAGCCACCTCAAAGCTCAATAGGATCATCGGATAACCTTAGTAAAATGCAGCTAAAAATCCGACCCAGACACTTTGTAGCTGCAGTTTGGAAGATATAAAGCTTTAAAATTCAAATTTTATAATTTTTGCGGTAAACTTCCCCTAAATTTTGACTTTAAGAACTCAGGATAAGACGAACAAAAATATTAATGTATTGTTAAATCTATGAAGAGACGGTTGAGCTAATATTCGTGAACCAAACCTAAAAAAAAATTAAAAAAAAAAAACTGAGCAAAAAATATTTTTTGGAAGGTTGCTGGCCCAACTGCCAATTGGGAACAAAGAAAACGAAAATGACTTGTATTTTTTGGTACCTGATCATGTTCCTATGGCAATAAATGTTGTTGACAGTTACTTTTTTCGGATTTGTGGATTGGGATAACTTACTTTTCGTCTTTATTAGATGCTGTAAAATTTAGTTTACACATTTTGCATTTATAGCTTGGTGCCCACTCTTCAGCAAAACTTTCCGGTTTGATTTCAAAATTGTCTTCATCTTGTAACGAACCATAAAAACCATGGATCACTTCCCTACCATCCGATCCCCTACCAGAAAAATTAGAAGAACCCTCGTTGCACTTCATTTACCACGTGCCGTGCGATCGGCAGTTCTCATTTAGGTCTTCCCACCTCTTGCGCTATTTCGCAATCGGCAGGGACAGCCATACATAGGAAATATCATTGCGTTATTTCGAAAAAAGTCAAGCCAGCATAAAATCCTGGATCCCCCATCCAACACCAACACAATGTACACGCGCCAACTCCCCACCTCTTGCGCTATTTCGCAACCGGCAGGGACAGTGACCGTTGAACTAAATAAGAAATATCATTGTTGGCAAGTTAGCAGGTATTGCCAAAAAATACTAAATCAGCATTGTTAGCAAGTAATACTTACTAAGTACACAGGTATTGTCGGATAATACTAAATCAGCATTGTTAGCAAGTAAGCAGGTTTTGCCCAATAATGCTTAAATCAGCAAGAAGCAGGTTAGAAATTAAGCAAGCAACTATTGCCAAATAGTAATAGAACAGCAGAAACTATTCCTGGTCACCAGACACCCCATGGGAGACAACGGTGTCACCTTCATGATTGGCGACTGCTTAAAAAGAGAAAGCTCGGCCGAAGAAGGAGCCATCAGCCAGAATTCCAGAGACAATACTTGGGCAGTTCATCAGCCAGACATTAAGGGACAACACTCAGCAATCCCTTAATGGCAAAATCTATCATAAAATATTCCGTTCTACATAATGACACAAAATGAAATGAAATAGGCGTTCAAACACCCATTTTTTTTTATTAATTTTTAATTTTCAGGAACCTGTTTATAGAAATGTTTTGTATAGAAACAATGTCACATACTCGGCTAGCATTAAATCAATTTTATGCACGCGGTGCCAGGATAGCCCGTTACACACAGATATTTTTCTACAAATTTATAATATAGATTGGGAAAAATTTGCAATACAAAATATACTATAAGCGGTAAGAAATTGAGAACAAACTGAAAAATATTGACCGAAAACAGAAAATATAGCCAGTTTTCTGGTTCTTTTTATGCAGCTGTGATTTTTATTTTTTAGATAGGATAAATACTTTGAAAACCAGGGAGGCGTGGACGATGAAGGTACAGTACATTCAAAAACATATGTGTTAAGGGAGGAGTGTATTGTAGTGTTGACTGTTGCGCCGATAGCAGTCGCCCTATTCAAATATTTGTTTTTCAGTTAACCAAACCGACTTTTTCTGATAGATTAACAGTAATGTTAACAATTTCTTAACAATAATGGTTTGTAGATTCAGCTGCAAAATTATGTTTTTTGCGGTATTTTTCAATTTTTTGATTTTAGGAATTTCGGTAAAGTCAAACAAAAATTTGTATTACATACCAATATAAAATTATTAAATTGAAAATTCCCAGACGGCAAGCTGCAGCTACAGAACCTTCAGGTCTAATTTAAAGATGCATTTATTTTCTTTTCAGAATAGCAAATTTCATTACAACCAGATGTAAAATATTTAATTTATGTATAAATAAATAAATATAAATTTTGTTTAAAGAAAAAAAAACAACGCTACTGAAAAATCTCATTAGCTCAACAATTGAAAAAAACAAAGGTTTAAAAAAGCAGAAACGAGAGGAACGGTGTAAGTCGATGCAGTGGCCGCGACTCTACTATTATACGCGTACTCACTCAGTATATATATGTGAGCTTATTGATGTGAAATTTTTTTCTAAGTCTATATATTGCTATATTGTATTTGTGGTAAAAGAGGATGTGTGCAACGCAGAGAAGGAAACGTTTCCGACCCCATAAAGTATATACACTAAAGTGGGCTGAAATTCCAAAATTTTTTAATCTTAAGTCGGCTCAGTATAGAAAAGATGTATTAAGGGATTCCAAGGCGAGGGCAAACAACATTTTTCAAAACGGGTAACGTTTGACCCTTTCTGCGAGGTCAAAAAATTCGCTTTTGGCAAAATTAGTAAAAACTTGGGTAAATGTGCAATTCAGGAGTCTGAAATCATTATAAAAAACCATTGATAGACCGTGAATTCCAAAAAATGTACGTGCGAAAACTAACTGGCGGGCAAATATGGTTTTTTTTTCGATCGGCTATAGTTTTTTTTTAAGAATTTACAGTTTAATTTTTGGACGATAAAAAATTTTTAAAATGAAAATCTTGGAAACTTTCCTTAAAACGAACAATATTCGACTGAAAAATAGTTTTTACACTTAAATTCATTATATTTCGTAGTCTATCAAACTTTTTTTTATTTTAAGAGAGGTTTGAAAATTTTCAACTTTTTGCCTTTGTATAAATTTTTTTAGAAAATATTCAGCATCAATAGCCAAGTCTCTATCCGTCTGTCTGCCTGTCTGTCTGTCCGTGTGTCTGTCTGACGGTCTGTCTGTCCGTCTTGATGAGCGCCTAGATCTCAGCTCTTATAGAGCAAGAGCAACCAAATTCCTTCTCGTTTTTGTTTTTTTTTTTTGAGCATCTGTTCGAAAAATAAAATAAAAATAAACAAAAACAATTGTTTATAAAAAGTTTTAATATTATCCCACAGTGCTATTACTAAAAAATCTGGAACATAAAGTAATTTTCAATTATCACAATCATTATAGACGGACAGCACAAGGAACAGACAACAAATATCAACAATCCATACCGACCACAGTCCTAGCAGAGGAATATCTGTAAATGAGCCGCAACACATAACAGCTGCTGAAATTACATTACGTACTTCTCACGGGATGGGCTATTGTACTTTACGCAGTGGAGTTCATAGCCCTGTACAGGCTTTGGCTGGAGAAATCTCAATTGTAAGTACTTATTTCTAATGCACAAGCTGAATAAAATATCATTACGTCCCAATGGATGAAAAATAATGCTACGCAAAGCAATCTCCTGCTTTAAACAAAATCGAATAGTACAAATGTATACCTTTCAAAATTAAAATGTGAATAACACTACTCAACGCGACATTTCCGCTGTGACCCGAAATGACTTTTTCTAATAGATTACGGGAATTTAATTTTTTTAAAGAATTAGGTTTTTTTTAAGTTTTAGAATAAAGAGTTTTTTAAAGAACTTTTTAAAATCTGGTATTTTTCATGTTTTTTTTTTCAGAGGTAGTGCTTCTATTTTTCACATAACATAAGTATCTTATTTCTGGTTGCATGTTACATTGCAGTTCTAAAAAGCTGACAAATGCAGCTATAAATCAGACCCCGACAAGTTGTAGCTGCAGCTTAACGTCTGGAGGATATTGAGCTTTTAAGTTAATATTTGATCATTTTATGCAGTATTTTTCACGAAATTTTGACTTTAAAAACTAGAAAGTCGAAAAAAATTATGTCCTTTGTCTTTTATTTGTTTGTGTATAGGTCCATTAATTAAGCGTCGTTTAGGGTATTGTTCATTCAAATCTATGGAGAAACGGTGGAGCTACAGTTCGTTTACCCAACCAAAAAAATTTAAAAATTATCAAAAAAAGTTGCCGGCCCAACTGCCAATTGGAAACAAAGCAAACGCATTCCGGAAGTGTTGTTTAAAAAATGTTAAATCTTGAAATCCATCAGTAAAATCATTTTGGGCCACAGCTTAAATAAAAAGTTCAATTTTGTCGAGTAGTGTAATAGATTTAGCTTTGAATGTGAATGTGTATATAGGCCTAGTTGTGGACCACCCTGTAAAATCCGCTTAAAATTATAAAATATAAAAGAAAATCACCACAAACAACGATAAATTGAAAGTTTATTTATTTTAAGAGCCTACTGACATAAAGGAAAAGAAGGATGATGATAATTTTTAACAATAATCATTAGTCTGAGTCGCAGTCGCAGTGCATGCACGTGAAGTAGCTAGCACGCATATTAGCGCATCATCTTAAATCGATATCAAGCTCAAAGCTATGACTAATTTAATGTTATTAATGTTTAAATGTTATCATTTTGTCGCAGTGCATGCACGTGAAGTAGCTAGCACGCATATTAGCGCATCGTCTTAAATCGATATCAAGCTCAAAGCTATGACTAATTTAATGTTATTAATATTTAAATGTTATCATTTTGTTAAAGAATACCATAAACAATGATATTATGCAGTTTCGTTAAGTCGCCGGTGACTACTACATTGTTATACCATAATGATATTGTGTCCAGTATTGAGATGGCTTCCGAAAAGTCTGTCGTGCGATTCGGTCTGTAAATTCAGCCAATAAGTAGCCTGGACGCTTGTCTGGCTCCATTTATTTCGAGAAAGATAAACTCTATTAGACTCTCGTTAGTGTGCTTACTTATTACATTAGATGTCAGGTTGGACTTAACATAGATTGCAACACCCCCAGCATGTCCAAACGAAAAACATTGTATCCGTCGCACGTAATCATAACATCACATATATGAGATGTAAACCACGTTTCAGACACACAGATGACATCAACATTTGAGTTAGTAAAAAGGTACCTGAATTCATCCATCTTCTTGGTTAGACTTTGAGCATTAATATGACAAATACTTATTAATTCCTGAGTGTTGCTTGCTAAGTATACGGATTAATGCATGACTGCTCGCCTTTGAACTCATGTTACTCTGCATTTTGCAGTTAATTTATCCATAATTAAGAGACGCATAGACAAATTCAAAGAGATAGATACAGTTACAAAGGAGAGAGAAATGCAGTAAACTCTTAAGGTGCTTCTAGAAGATGCAGCGGCTGCACGGCAGCATGTGTACGTGTAACGTATACGATCACATTTCACGCATACTATCATGCATGCACATGCTGCACAGAATCAAACTGATTTATATTTTTGTGCTGAGTCATGAGCTTTCAGCTATTTCTCTCTCCCTTTGCCCTCTGTGTGAGCAAAGATGCATGCGAAATGCTGCAGCGTGTAAACAAAGCGTGCAGCCTCACAGACATAAAAGCTTCTCGTGCAGCCGCTGCATCGTCTAGACGCACCTTTAAGACTAAAATTAAATACATAAAGGGAAAGGTAAGAGGTAAAGGTACTGCGGTGACCTTTTTTTGCCTCTTCTCTTTCATTGCTTCTTTAAAAATTTCATATTGAGCTTTTGTAAGTTGCTCGTTAACATAGAATGGCACGTGTAAATCGAAACCCCGCAGCTGTAAGCTCAGTGGCTGTTTTCTGTTCTCCGTTAGGCCCCAATTTGTCGAAGCAATGCAATTTTATCGCGTGTATGATCCATTTTAACTATAATTGTGAGATCATTATTTGGAAAATATCCCTAATTTTTGGCGGAGGCGTAAGGCGTAAACAAAGTGTATGAAAAATCGTTTTTAAATTTTCGCCGTCAACAAACTCCGTGCACTCGGACGTCAGCTGCGACACCATCCATTGTCTGCACCTCCAGCTTCTGCTCAAAACGCGTTTCCAGTGCCAATATTTGAGCCTTTCTCGGATGCCTCCGTCTCCAACTGCTCCACACGCTTGGCCAGGCGCTGGAGCTCCTCGTTCAGTTTGGAGACGTGATCTTGGAGCTCACCCAGAATCCGCTGTTCGGTCTCCCGTATGAGTTGTGCCTGCTCCCCAAACTTTTCAGAGATAATATCCAAAAGTCTGGGTGAAGGTGTATCTGTGCTGCATCGCTGCACCTCGGCAGCAGCGCTGTCCCGCGGGCGTTTTTGTGGTGGTGCCATCGTTGATTGGAGTGTGTTTTGAGTGTTTATTTGGTTTCTTTGCTCTGGTTGTCCGTATTTAGCGCTTTCTGTATTACTTGTGCGTGTCGGTGTAACTTGGAGTGTTTGTATATTAGCCTCTTGTTTGAGTGCATTTGGCGGCGTCTAACGCGAATTAAATTTTCTGTTTAAGGTTGCTGCCATGTTTATTTTTGTTTTCCGTGAACTCAGATTGTAAAGTTTTTTTTTTTTTTTTTTACATTATTTTATTTATCGAATCTTCTCTATTAGAGACTGACGACAAGTATGCAAATCTTAGCCTAATACATTTTTAAAAATTAATTTCACTTAATTATTTAGAGTACGTCCCTAACTAAGTATTATTTCTGGGTGGGGAGGGCTCTTCGCCGGAGTCGTGTATGGCTAGTGCGCCAAGTTAAGGACTGCGCAAGTCTATTAGGATGGGCCTGTAGCTTGACCTGATACTTTGCTTTCACCTTGGCAATTTCATCTTTAACTAATCCTACATTTAAGTCTTTATGGATATTTTCATTCCGTATGTACCATGGCGCCCCAGTGATAGTTCTTAGTATCTTCGATTGAGCTCTCTGGATTATTTCTAAATTACTAGCGCAAGCATTTCCCCATAGCTCGGAGCCGTATGTCCAGATGGGTTTGAGAACTGCATTGTACAAAAGTACTTTGTACTCCAGTTTTAGTGGTGAGCGGGTGTTTATTAGCCAATGTAGATTACTAGCTTTAAATTTTAGTTGATTCCTCTTCGCTTCGATGTGCTTACGCCAAGTAAGCCTTCTATCCAGATGAACACCGAGGTATGTTACTTCGGTGGTTTGTGGAATGTTGGTGCTGTTCAGATATAGTGGAGGGCAAGTTTGTCTGTTCAGGGTAAAGGTGACATGCTTGCACTTTTTCTCGTTTACAGGTATGCGCCAGTCTGCTAGCCATTTTTCTAAGGCCACGAGATGAGATGACAAATGTTCCGTTGCTCTTGTTGGGCACTTGGAGCGACTTAGTATGGCAGTGTCATCAGCAAATGTTGAAGTTGTTGTTAGCCTGCTTGTCGGTAGATCTGCTGTGAAGATGATATACAATGTCGGTCCGAGCACGCTGCCTTGGGGTACACCAGCTTCAATTGGATGATATTCGGAGAGGAAATCTTTGCATCGTAATGCGAAACTTCTTTGCTGTAGGTATGACTCCAATATTCCATGGATGTTCTGTGGAAGCAAGTTTCTTTCAAAATGTAGAACAATTTGGAAAGAAACTTGATTCAGTTTGATATCATATGAGTCTGGAAACAGACTCTCTAGCTTTTATAGTCTCTGAGAACGAGGCGTCAAACAAGACGGACAGACGGACAGACAGACGGACGGACGGACAGACAGACATGGCTCTATCGACTCGGCTATTGATACTGATCAAGAATATATATATACATATACTTTATGGGGTCGGAAAATTTTCCTTCTCTGCGTTACACACATCCACTTTTACCACAAATACAGTATACCCCTTAACTCTTTTTGAGTACGGGTATAAAAAATTTCAAATCCCGAAATTTATAAGAAAACGTCATTTTGGGCCACAGAGGAAATGTCGTGTCGAATAGTGTAAGAGGCGTTACTGGGGGCATATTATGAGGTGCGGTACGTACTTGCGCCTGCTTTCCACCCTGAGGAGTCCTGTTTAGTGTAATTTTTGGGATTTCTACTCTGTTTTATATGTTAAGCTTTTATGTATTTTCAATTTATTATTTCGTTTACGCCTGGAAAGTGTTCTGTGGATAGTTTGGCTTACGTTACGCCACGCAGGTTCCGATCCGTGCTGTGTTAAGTTTTGTTATATAATATTAATCCTAATATTAGCAAATGTGCAATGTTTCAAGTCTGCATCTACATTTTAAGCCTTTATGACTTTGGGACCATTGTGCAAGGTACGATTGCAATCCAATCGATTGGTTCGTTCTCCGACGTTGGCATAAATTGTCTTTTCACGCCGTTATAAACAAGAAATGACTTAAGCGCGTCACTTAAGTATTCGTGACCGTCATCGCTTTTCAAGAGGAGGGGAGAGGGCCCGATTGTGGACCTAGTTTTTTTTGCCTTATAACTTTTGATCAATTGCATATTATACAAACATATGTGTAAAAATTTAAAGCTAGAGGTATTAGCTAACTATCAGTGAAGAACTAAATTGATTGATTCATTCAGAAAAATTTAATCAAGAATTTAATGAATGACCTTTTTTCGAGAAAAAAATATAGGCCTAGTTGTGGACCACCTTGAAAAATCCGCTCAAAATTAAACAAATATGAAAGAAAATCACCACAAAAATCGAGCTATTGAAAGTTTATTAACTTTAAGAGCCTACTGGCATGAAGGAAAAGAAGGATGACACTTAAACAATAATCATCGTAGTCAGTGCTTTCATGTGAAGTAGCTGGCATGCACATTACCGCACTTTAAATGCGCCGGACGACTACATTCATTGCATTTAATGGAGTGAGCGGTTTCCTTGGCAGTAGGTGCAGAAATCCTCATCATCGTTTTCTAAAAGTGACAGGCAGCTCGTTGAAGATAACGGCAGAGAGAGAAATAGTATTTTGTATTTGTATTTTATATTTTTCCATCCTAGCGCGACAAGCATATTACTACTTATAAATTAGGGCGCTAGTCACAACAATTGTAATGGTTATTAACATTTAAACATTCAGAATACATAGAAGAATTTATAAGCTATAATTATAATTAAACTTTTGTACTAACATTTACTGGCGCAATATAGCATATTTAATTTAACTTCTATAGGTCTGAGTATGAGTTAAAAGCTCATAACCCAGCGCAAATATCTAAATCAGTTTAATATTCTGTGCAGCATGTACATTGTGTGTTTGTATGCGTGAAATGAGATCGCTTACGTCACACGTATACATGCTGCCGTGCAGCCGCTGCATCGTCTAGAATCGATATAAAGGAAAAGGCTCTTACTAATGTACAGCGGTTTAAATGTTATTATTTTGTATAACATAATTATGAACAACGATATTATGCAGTGTCGTAACCAAATACAAAAACTCAGGTGGTCCACAACAGGTATCATGCCGTGTGTCATAGCCGGGCAAAACAGACAATTTTTCCAAAAAAAAAAATATGTTGTGCATATGCTTTGGCTAAAAACGAAAATAATTTACAAACTACAATGACCAACCAACAAGGAT
>JAWNNB010000176.1:0-144758 GCA_035043285.1 Drosophila subsilvestris
ACAAGCTCTCGTAGTTCGTTGTCGCGTGTCAAACGGGATTCTAGTCACTGAAGTCGTCGCATGGCCATATTTCTGGAAGATGAAAGTTCCACGTTGTCATACCCCCAGAGAAGTCCTTTTTCTTATCTCTTCATATCGCTGCGAAACCTCGTGGTATTGTCCAGTTTTTAGTTTGTTTAGTTTATTTCATATACATATTCCTAACGCTACAGTATTTCTACTTTATGTTGGTTCGTTAGTGACAAAGGGTTCACATCTATATATATAAAAGAAACTCGTGTTAGTTACACTATTTATAACACAGGAACGGCTGTACAGAAATGGCTGAAAATTGGTGGATAGGTAGCTTAGAGCCAGGAGACTGTAAACGTCAGTCACTAAAAACCGTGGTATAACAAAAAAGAATCACACTTGGAACAACAAAACGAAAATGACAGCTATGTAATGGGCGTAGGGATAACAAATTTAATTTTTGTTAGAAATCAATATTAAAAAAGTGAAGTGAATTATAATGAATGAATGGTTGAAAATTTGAGTTCTGAAATACATTTTTAGGTGAATTGAAGTGAAGTTAAATTAACAATGCCAAGCCAAGACGATCGAATCTTTCCTGACAAAGTCGTAATGCAAGAAGGATACGAAAGACTGCAAATTAAAAGAATGAATAGCGACGCGTTAGTATGGCTCGACTTCCTTCTTCTCAATCATATTACGTCGACATGTATGTCAAAATAGAAACGAAATGCTTAACTTCCATTAGGTTGAACAAAGCCAAAATACGTTCTGAGGAGTACATCTATTTTTTTTGTTATGTTTTTTCAAAGCAGCTAATATTGGTCGAAATTGAAATGGGAACGTGAATATGATCACCAGGAATTAAAACGAATGTACCCCTGTTGAATTCCCAACAAAAGGACGTTTATGATATTTTAATGAAAGCAATCGATGATGAAAATGGTGGTTTATATTTCCTAGATGCCCCTGGTGGAACTGGTAAGACATTTCTCATGTCAGTAGTTTTAGCCACTGTTCGTGCGAGATCCAACATAGCGGTTGCTTCTTCTGGAATAGCAGCAACATTGTTAGAGGGATGCCATACGGCTCATGCAGAATCAAAATTACGTTAAACCTTCAAACTATTGAAGAACCAACGTGTAATATTGCAAAACACTCAGCAATGTCTAAAGTTTTATCGGCGTCGAAAATCATCATCTGGGACGAATGCACAATGGCGAATAAACGTGCATTAGAACCACTTAACCGAACTTTGAAAGATTTACGCAATGACTCGAGATATTTTGGAGGAGCAATGGATTTACTGTCTGGCGATTTCCGCCAAACACTGCCAGTAATTCCAAGATCTACGGCGGCCGAAGAAATAAGCGCTTGCCTCAAATCGTCGAATCTTTGGCACTATGTGAAGAAACTGCAGCTGACAACAAACATGAGAGTTATATTGCTGAAGATTTCTCAGAGCAATTGCTGACTATCGGTAATGGTCAAGTACCTGTCGATGAATCGAGCGGATTGATATCATTTCCAAATAATTTCTGTAATTTTGTCTCATCAAAAGACGAACTTATCAACAATGTTTTTCCAAACATTATTTCTAACTACAAAAATAATGAATGGTTGAGTGAGCGAGCAATTTTAGCGGCCAAGAATAAAGATGTAGATGACCTGAACTACATAATTCAAAATAAGATCATTGGAACAATGCATTCATTCAAATCTATTGACTGCGTCACAAATGAAGATGAAGCCACCAACTATCCAATCGAATTTTTAAACTCCCTGGATGTGCCTGGCTTACCACCGCACAATTTACGCCTAAAGGTTGGCTCCGTAGTAATCATGCTTCGAAACATAAACCAACCAAAACTGTGCAACGGAACGCGTTTGGTGGTTAGAAAATTTATGAACAATGTAATTTACGCGACGATACTAAAAGGAAAATTCAAAGGTGAGGAAGTTCTCATTCTGAGGATCCCGATGATCCCAACCGATATGCCGTTTGGCATTTGCCATGTCCATCAACAAATCACAAGGCCAATCCTTCAAAGTTTGTGGTGTGAATCTAGAACATCCATGTTTTTCCCATGGTCAATTATATGAGGCATGTTTACGGGTCGGAAGTCCATCTGCGTTGTTTGTTTTTGAGCCTGATGATAAAACAAAAAATTTCGTGTATCACAAGGTACTTACGTGAAGAGCAACCTATGTACTAAAATAAAGAAATAATAATGAATGATTGATGTAGGTATTTATTTTTTGTTGTAAATTTTCTAATAAAAAAAAAATTAATAAATTCCAAAATCTGCCTTTAAGGCGGAACAGAGTTCGCCGGGTCAGCTAGTACATTGATATTTTTCAAACAATATGATTTACTTATTCTATTAAAAATTTTATAAATATTTTTTATATTTACAATTATTTAAGTATCTATTGGTTATATGTATTTTTGTATTATTAATATTATTATTTTTTTGTATATTTTATTTATTTATTTAAATTTATTTATTTACTTTATTTTTTGTTTATATACATATGTACATATATATTTTTTTTCGAAGTGTTTATGAGGTGTATTTATTGTTTTTCCCTGAATTGCATTGCTCTGCTAATAGTTTTAATATTAATAGGTAAGTCGTTCCATAATCGAATAGAAAGTTGTCTTAGAAGACCATATGCTCTTTCAGTAGCTTTCGTGAGAGCGTTTTGTTAAATGTTATTCTGCTTGATCTACATAATTAATTTGTTTCCTTCAATCGTCCAGTATGGAATTGGCTCTTTCATCTTCTTTGGACCTGAGTGTGCTCTTCGATATACTGAAGCCTACCGCGTCCAATGAGTAGCTCTCTTTTATGAGATCGTCTAGCGGTGGATGCTTATTACATTCGCATACATGCATTACTAGCGGGCTTGCCGGCACGTCACCCTCTCTGCGGCCATAAACAGACCAACCTAATCTGGACTTGGAGGCGATAAACTCTGAATTTTCGGTCAGTGGAACTCAAAGTTTCACGTTGTCCAATCCGATGATCAACGATGCTCTTACATCGTTGTAGCCGAGTATCGGTAGCTTTTCCAGGTGCGAATAATATTTTAGGATTGAATCGTCAAGCGTCTGCTTCGGTAGATCCAGGTTTTTAACTGCTCTCACATTTTGGAGCGTAAATTTGCGTGCCGCGTTGTCCTTTGCTGAGATCGTTAAGGTTACCCACTTGGATTCTGCTTCTCTTTGCGTGATGTCTCCCGTCCAGCGTAAGCATAGCTCGACCGAGGGGCCATCAATACCCAGCTTTCCGTTATCTCCGCCTCGATCAGGGTACAGGCGGATCCTTCGTCTATTAATGCGAACACTTGCATTTGGCCGCTAGGCCCGTACAATGTTAAGAGGACATATCTAAACAACGCAGCTTCGCTCTGCATTGTGTGTAAAACCGTTGCTTTCTTTCTTCTTCGTGTTTTCTACCTTAGTACTTTGCTGATTACTGTTGTGAAGGAGAAAACTATGCTTTCCCGAGCATCCATCGACGGAGCATACTCTTGTTGACTTGCAGTGTCTTATAAAGTGCTTACCAAGGCACCTCCAACAAAGCTTACTCTTTTTAACAAAGTTCCATCTACCTTTCTCTGAATCTATAAACTGCTTACAGTCCTCCAGTTTGTGGATTCCGTTGCACTTACGACAGGGCTGTTGTGCACTGCTATCGTTATGTACCATAAGCTGGACCCATGGATTTTTCTCATTCGTGCAAGCTTCTTTCTCGGATGCTACGGGCATCACGGTGCTTGCACATGACGCCACTCGGAATAGCCAATCGTCAAAGCCGGCTATATTCACTATCGGAATTCTAGCGCTTTGTCGCTTTGTCGAGCTTCAAGTCGAATGGAAGTTTCTCTACAAGGTCATGAAGTAACATTCAGAAATTCAGATAAGGGGATAGTCCTATCGCGTTGACGGTCGCACGATAGTTTTGCAACGATAGCGCCAGATGAACTAGGCTTTCAATGCTGCTCGATTTCACGGACGGTTCCATTCGTAGCTTCGTTTGTAGGGTGTGATAGATAGCCTCTGGTCGGCCATAGAACATTCGAAGAGTCTCGATGGCTAGTCGAACTGTTGCTGGCATCATTAATTTTCCTCGTACTGCTTCAAAAGCAGCACCGTTCAGGGACTTTTACAACCTCATGAGATTTTGTTGATCGCTGAGCCCGTTACGTTCAGGAGATTGCTCATAGTTAACTAGTTAACATGGGCCATTCCTCGGGGTTCCTTATTGATGACTTGTCTAGTGGCAATCTGCTCGCGGGTCAAGCATCTCTCCATCCCAGCCGGCGCGACCGCTTGGATATTCACGTATGCGTACGTGAATTTGGGATCGTACTTGTAGTAGTTTTCATGGGAATAGGTTGTTTGGAAAAATTGTGCAAAAAGATCGGCAATTGCCTGATCATTGTTTCCTGACGAATTAAGAAATGATAGCGAGCATGGATGGGCGGACGTTCTACGCTTACTGTTAACTAAGCTGGTAAACTGTTTAGGGTCCTGAGAAAAGCGTATCCTGCATCGAGATAGGAAGTTTTCATAGCATTGAGCGTTAAGAACGGAGAAATTCGACTTACCGAGAAGACCCAATTTTTTTTTAAATTTTGGTTAAAGTCTTGATTTTAAGTTTTTAAGATTGATAACTAGTAAGCCAAGGAGGCTTCCCAGATCTAATCGGACAAGAAAGTGGGACACAAGGATCAAAAAATTTTTCAATGACATTGTAAAAAATATTTGTGCCTTTCATAACGTCAGTGCACAAGTACAGAGCGGACCAATCAATATCCCTAATGAGGTTATTAAGCATCGTTTTTTGCCTAATAGCGAGGAAGTAACAGTTTTTAAAGCGGATAGGTGATGCTCGTATATTAGAATGTACGAGTTTTACACTTAGGAATTCCAGGTCTTTTTGTAACCTGGACTATGAAATGTTCCTACATGAAGATTGAGTACACTGCAATGAGAACCCCTCCTCCACGTCGAGACCAACGGTCATTTCGAAAGATTGTGTACCGACCTGCCAAAACTTCGGAACTAAGGACGTCCGGCTTTAACCAGGTCTCGGTAAACACAATAACGTGGGACGAGACTCTCAAGAAAAAGAGTGCTGAGCTTATCACGCAAGCCTCTAGCATTCTGGTAAGTAACTAAAAGAGAGGAAGTTAGCTTTTTGGATTGGTGGAAGTAGAGCGGGAAGTTGAGGGTGGAGATGGAGCACTGGTCTGACTACTCGGAAGAGTTATGGGGGGCCTATTCTTCTTCTTAGCCTTGTATTTTTTCACAACCAAATGCTGCGGCCAAAATTTGGCAGAGCAAATGGTGGGGAAATGAGTCGGGGAGACGCTTATTTTGAAGGAAGCTATCTCCCTGGCATAAGAGAAATTAAACTTCTCCACCCTTAAGCCATCGGCTTTTATTATGCTTTGAATAAAAGAAGTTACATCGTTAGATGTAAGGTTAAGGGCAAGCCGTGATACAATAATTTGCTGCTTTGGTGGGACTCCCACCAGTGGTTTTGGAACCACAGGTCTGGGACCTGTGATGGAAGTATCCGGTGGTCCAGGGCGTCAAGTGGGAGCGAAACTGATGGGATAGTTAAGGATTTGGGTGCGGACTCGACGCACACGGACGCTACAGACATTTCTAACTCCATAACTCTCCGAAGTGATGCATTCGGGTCCCGAATCTGCTTCACGAGCAGTGATTGTTGCCCTTGGAGTGACAAACGTGATCAACTACTGCACTGACGGAGTCGTCAGAGTAAGTTTTTTGGATTCCGGCGGACGAGAGGCAGTCGGAACTTGTAAGAACCGCGGAGTAGACTTCTTGCGAATCGGAGACTCAGCCAGAAGCTGCACTCTGCTGAACTGAGTGTCCATGGCCAAGAGCCGATCATATTGCTGTTTAAAGCCCACGATTAGCTCTTTGAAGCCACTCCGCGTCTGCCTCATGAATGAACGCATATCGTTTTCCACAGTGCGGCATTCCTCGCAACTATAGTGCAGGCCATTGTTTTGGGAAATGGCATCTCCTACACGGCCCGAGATTCCTACACATTTTGCGTGCACTACGCTTTTGCAAAGCCAGCAAGGGATATTGGGCTGGTCATGGGTAATCTGCTTCTTGCAGGTTTTTTTCGCACAGACGAAAGAAAAATCTATAAAGTTATGTCTTTATGTTATGTCTTTTCGAGAAAAAAAGTTTAAAACAAATAGCAATCAGATTAATGTGCACAGTAAATGCTCAAAGCTATGCTTAAAGCGAAAACGGAAAAAACTGAGATGAGAGAGCAAACAAAAACACACGACTAACCGACGCACAAAATTAATTAAATATGTTGAGTTTTTACACAATTTACACAACGGCAGCAGGGAAGATGCTGACACAGGTGCCCGAGGAACCATGGGTGACGGTCTTCGCGGAATGTGTGGGACCACTGCCCAGGTCAAAGAACGGAAATTCAATGCTGTTGGTGCTGGTAGACCGGTTCTCTAAGTGGATGGAGTTGGTGCCTCTAAGGAAGGCTACGGCGGAAACACTCAAAAAGGCGGTCCGTGAAAGGATTGTGGCCAGGTTTTTAGTCCCGAAAGTAATGATTACTGACAACGGAGTCCAGTTCACGAGCCGGATATTCAAGAAGTTTTGAGAACAAATGGGGGTCAGACACCAGTTCACAGCACCGTATACTCAGCAGGAGAATCCAACTGTACGCACGAACAGAACAGTGAAGACGATAATTGCCCAATTTACCAAGAGGTGCTGGGACGAGAAGTGGCCAAATCGTATGTTGGCCATGAACTCTGGCGTGTCGGACTCTACTGGATACTCGCCAGCTTTTATTGTTCAAGGCAGTGAACCACGGTTGCCAAAAGCGCTATTTGACGAGGAAACAATGGGGACTGGGCAGGGCACGCTCACTCCGGATGAAAAAGCGACCAATATGAGAGAGCTTTTTCAGTTGGTGAGGCGTAGTTTGGAAAGTATCCAGTACACCACGGTGAGCTTCGAGCGTGGGAAACGGGCAACGGATGCCGCCCGTACGCGGTCTACCGGGCGGGGAATCGGATGATCCTCGGTTCCGAGCCGCTGTACGGGGGTGATATCCGAATTCCGAACCGATTTGACCTGTTGTTCGCGGGCGGGAAGGGTGGTCGGCCTCCTGGAATGAGACGTGGGACCCCATGAATCTGGATACTTACCGTGCACAAAGAAGTATCCAAGCAGCCCGGTGATCAATACCATGCTGAAGCCAAGAGTCGAACACAAAAAAGGTTGTTGTGGGGAGAAAAATAAAATTAAATTAATAAATAAATATAAATATAAAAAAAAAGTGTAGACTTTTTGAGATATACGTGTTCCGAATAACACCGAAGTGACTACAGAGGGTTAACGCGGCGAATAGTTTGGAAGACGCAGAGCGTCGAGAGAGAGGGGAGCGCGAGGCCCAGGCAAAACCCCGTTGTGGGGAACGATGGACACTGGCCCAAGGCCATAAAAAGGGGAGCGCGACCGTCACTCAACCCTTTTATACACGTGTCGCAACGAAGAACACGACACATAGCCCAACCCCAGCAATGACGAAGCACCGGCCCACAACGGACAACACGAATCCGGGGCCAACTTCAACAAACAACAACCAAGCAATCGGCAAAACGAGTCCCACGGTCACTACGGAGCAACCGCGTCTTAGGCCAATAACAGGGAACACACATCCCAAAGAAGCTACGAAAATCTCACACACGAGACAAGCCTTAACGAACTTGAACCCGGCGCTCGACACAGGAAGCCCAGGTCCAAGACAAGCAACAGAGCAAGCAAGCACAAGATCCTCAACGGAAAAATTGAACACAACAACGCCCTCAGAGCCGACCACCAGCACCGAACGAGGACAACGACAACAACAATCCGACAGTCCAGAAACACGGGAAACAGCCACACTAGCCCCACGCTGGTCGGGGCCAACAATCAAACTATCAACTAAAAAAATCTTAATTGCAAAAGGAAAAAAATAGATGACTGATTGATGCATTGACATGAATTTGACACTATTAACTGGAAAATTGAGCTTGTGCCCTTTTTACAAATAACTAGGAATTCATCGAAATTAAAAAATGATAATTTTGATGTAATGACATATTTTATTTATTGCAATGCTTTGTGATAAACAGTATTCTTTGTTTTGCCGTCTGTACAATGAATAATTAATGCCGAAGGTTTTCCTACTCGTGAGCACGCTACATACAGTTGACCATGTGAAAATACCGGATGCTCCAAATTTAAACCACAAATTTGCAACGACTGTCCTTGTGATTTATTAATAGTCATAGCAAAAGCAAGACGAATCGGAAATTGTAGTCGTTTCATATCAAATGGCATGTCAGTCAGAATCATCGGAATTCTCGGAATTAAAACGTGTTCACCACAAAATTTCCCAGTCAAAATAGTTGCTTCAAGTAAATAAGTCATAATTTTTTTCACATCAAGTCTGGTACCATTACAAAGTCGTGGTGGATTAAGATTCCGAAGCATAATTATGGTGGCTCCAACTTTTACTTGTAAATAGTATGGCGGCAATCCAGGGAAGTCCAATGAATTTAGAAATTCGACTGAATAATTTACAACATCATCTTGATTGATAATTTTACCAATCGACCTATACGCAACCATTTCTCCTTGGATGGAATTCAAAATAGATGCGTTGATCTCATTGACATCTTTGTTTGTTCCGGCCAAAATTGCTCTTTCCCTCAACCAGTCATGGTTTCTATAATTTTGTACAACATTTGGAAACACACTCTGAATCAAGTCTTCCTTCGATGACACAAAAGAGCAAACATTTTTTGGAAGCATTATAAAGCCAGAATGGTCGACGGGAAGTATGCCATTACCAATGTCTAACAGTTGTCTGGAAAAAACATCTGCTGAAGCATCGTTTTGGAATTGAACAATCTAAGTGTTTTCACAGAGCGCCACAAATTAGATGTTTTCAAACACGCATTAATTTCATCAGCAGCAGTTCCTAGTTTGACTATAGGCAGTTTGTCTTAAATCACCTGCTAACAATATCAATGCACCACCAAACAATCGATTATCTCCACGAATATCTTTCAACGTACTATTAAGTGGTTCCAGTGACTTCTTGTTGGCCATAGTACACTCATCCCATACAATAAGAGAGCATTGCTGCAGCACTCTCGCCATTGCAGATCTTTTTTAAATGTTGCCTGTATGATTATCGTCAGCCTGCATGTTCTAGGGCAACTTAAGGGCAGAGTGCGCCGTGCGACCACCATCCAATAATGTGGCAGCGATGCCAGACGAAGCCAAAGCTCGTATGCTATGCCATGTGCTCGAATGGTAGCCAAAATAATCGAAATGACAAACGTTTTTCCGGTACCTCCAGCTGCATCCAAAAAGAACAGTCCACCATGTTGTTCTTCGATAGCTCGCAATATTTTGTCGTACACCATTCTCTGATTGATATTTAACTGCTGCTCATTGTTTTGCACAAACGCATTAAGTTCGACATGATCATACTGTTTTTCACGCTCCAGTTTTTTATTGAAAAGGTAGTGTATTTCACGCTGTCATACCTAATTGAGATAATAGCGATCCATGCTTCGTTGTAAATTTCTGGCGTATAGTCCATGTTTATATCACCCGTTTAATGGCGCAATCGATTTTAAAAAATTCTGTGACAAATGATTTTGATGTTTTTGCTACAATTGAGTTGGCTATCGCATCTGAATGAAACAATACTTGCTGACCATAAACGGCTCGGTCGCGCCTTCTCCTTTGAAAAAATTTTGATTTTTTATTCCACGTATAATATTCGGGTACTTCGGCGTATAGCAATGCTTTCGCAAAATCATCTGCTTGACACAATGCAAAAAATGCAGTTAGAGTTGTTGCTGGTGGTTTCGCAGCTCTTCGCATTGCATTTCCGGGTGAAAAACGTTGACCGTTTTTAAGATGAATAACTAAATGAACTACAGTTGGATGCCTATCATGGATCGGGAATGATAATATGCGACATACATACTTTAAAAACCACACTGGTTGGCTTAAAACGCACATATTTTCAAAAGCTTAATTACAGAAATTGCAATTTTTCAGAAAAAAAATTTTTACACAAACAAAATCTATCATAAAATGTTCCGTTCTACAGAATGACACAAAATAAAATGAAATTGACCAAATTCGAGATTTTTTTATTATTAATCTTTAATTGTTGATGAACCTATATATAGAAAGTAAAAACTTTTATATAGAAAAAATTCCACATACTCTGGCTATCATTTAAAAAAACCGCAAGCTTTTTGGTGCACCCGTTGCGGAGAAATGGAATGAAATAGGCGTTCAAACACACACTTTTGGGCCAAATTAAAGATTATTGATGTTTAAAGCTGCTGGGCCGATTTGGCTCAAACTTTGTTCAGTTGTTCGTTTTTGTCAAAAGAATGTTTTACGAAAGAAAACTTTTGAAAAACCAACCATCGATCGCGAAAAACCTTAGACGACGTACAGGTCGTGAAATAAGTAATAGGAATGGCTAACGCAAGAGGAAGGTGCAGAAGTAAATAAATGGAGACGTGCCCATATTGCACAGGTTCGCGCTGCACAATTACCACCTCAAATTCGACCAGCAGACTTTAATCGCGCGGTTTTTGAATACGGTTGTGCAATAGTCACCCAACATCTTTGCTGCGTTGATTTCGGTTCATTGTCTCTCGTATGCTAGCGATGCAATGCATTGAAGTTTCAATCGGAAACCCACGGTGGAAAGGTAAAATTACCCGTTTTGACTCATCCGCCAGAGCGTTTTTCTATGGAAATACAATCCAATGAAACTATTTTCTGGAGAATACACAAAAATATAACGGATGCTTTCCAATGACGTCATTTGGAGCCGAAGTTGTTGATCAACACGGATACAATCCGAGTTATAAGGTAATGGCGTCAACCTGAACACGTTTTATTTTTTTCGAAATGACTTTAAAACAATTAGATTCGATTTAGATTTGTTACCACCACCAAACGAATATCATAAGAGGTGAAATTTCAACTTGGACGCTACGTTAGCTGTAACGAGGCAACCTGGCGGTTGTTTTTATTTCCGATCCGTGACCATCACCCGACTGTCGTGCATTTGGCAGTTCACTTGGAGAACGGCCAGCGTGTCTACTTTACGGACGAAAATGCAGCGCAAACAGCAGAACGACCACCAGCGACAAAATTGACAAATTTATTTTCGAGATGCGAAAGCGATCCGTTTGCAAGGACTTTACTATGTTCGGAAATGCCACGTTATTATACATGGAACGCTTCATCAAAGAAGTTTCAACGCCGGAAGAGAGTTGACGCTGTTGCTGGCTTCCCTGATGTGTATTCGACGGTTGTGAACATTTGGGGCCCTTCATCCTTCGCTTCCTTGCGTGCTGTGGATGGTGTGCTGTGCGCCACTTTTCGGGATGCTTTTTTTTAAATTTCAATCATAAGCTCACAAATTTATATACTGACTGAGTACGGGTATAAAAGTAGAGTCGAGACTAGAAGCAACTCACGTTCCTTCTCGTTTTAAATTTAACTTGACTTTAAAAATATACATAATTCCCTAAATTTTCAAGAGATTGTTTTTAAATGCTCTTTAAATGTTCCTTTACCTAAGTTAAAAAGCCCTTTTTCTCTTTTGTGTCTTTTGGCTTCTAGATCGATATTTTTTACGCCCTTTTCATTTCCCACAATTTTTAATGTTTCTTCAACTTTGACATGTTTTTAAATTTATGTTTATATGTTATAGTTTTCTTTTCAGACATGAACGTTTTAGTAACATTTATTATTAACAAATAACTACTAATAAATAAAAGTTTTCAAAGAATGCCAACGCGTTGGTCTTAAACTATACAACATACATATAAGCTAAAAAAAAATTATTCTGTGGGTTGTTGTGGGCGTTTGACCACGCCCATTCCCGCGTGCTATAATTTTTATACTTCTTAGACCACTCAGTAAAATTTTCATTCCAATCGGTCCACTAAAAGTATTTTTTTGCACCCACAGTGCAATGGAACGATTTTTTTTTGTAAATATACCTAATTTTATTTTTTACCACGCAATGCTGGCTTACTTGATATATGATTCCAATTTTGCTACATGTATGTACATACAAGGAGATAAATTTCTGGGTTTTTGGTTTTCTCGTATCTTTAAAATTGCACCATTTGTAGGGACGGTAGAAGGTGGGAAAAATTTTGAAATACACTTGAACAGTGTGAGCAACATTTTATTGCTTTGACTGTTATAGTCTCTAAGATCAAGTCGCTCATCGGGACGGACGTAGGGACGGACTGACATAAAGACTGACAGAAAGACATGGTAATATCAACTCGGCTGTTGATGCTGATCAATAATATATACTCAATATATCAATAATATATACATAATATATACTATTTTTCTTCTGGGTGTTACACACAACCACTTCCACAAAAAAATGAGCTTTGCATTGCATGTCTGACTCTGTAACTTGTTTGTTTCTTTTTCGCACACAAGTCGTCTAAAAGTTATATGGCTTTCCCTTAAAAAGCTGTTGGTCACGACAGGATAAAAAAGGGAAGGGTGAGCAGGAGGCTACAGAGTCCGAAATTTTAGCTACCCTTTCAACTCGATCGGTAGTACAGTAGTAACAAGACTGTAAGTATAAGAATATAACATTTGCTTAAATTGAATAGGTCTATGTAAAGTTCACTATGGGTCAAATTTTGTAGGGATCGCGTCTTTGATGTTTTCGACCTATATATTGACACAAGCTAGAGTTGGTGCAGTTTTATTGTGTCAATGTTTGAAACTGATACACTATGCTGCACAGAAACAGGTATACAAACATCTGAAAGAGTATAAAGGCCAGCCCGTCATTTAAGGCAGCATTTAATGGCCACTGGCCGTAGCGCTACTCCTAGAATATGATAGGGGATGGTGCGTGCTTGTATACGAAAGTGAAAGTTGACGTTCGTTTGTGAAAACGAAGAAAGTGATTAAATCAGCACGATATTTTGTAGGTGTGCTCACGCTCACCCATTAACTATTTTTTATGTATGTACATATACACGGGCATATTTCAACCTGTGCTTTAAACCTTATACATATAAAAAATAACACTAGCAAACGTATTATGTATATGTGTATGAATGTTCATTCATGATTATACAACAGGTATATACATATATACAATACATGAGAGCTCTATATTGCGTTTGACTGGCAAAAATGACGACATCGTGTTTTGCTTGGATAAGCGTTATTTTTCAGCTACTGTACGTTTTTAAGGAGTGTCTACTCTTAGAAAAGACCTTTTAGAAGGGTGGTAAAACCTACCATCTTCTGTTAGTGGTGGATTTACTGAAGTTGGTGAATCAGTAACATTTTTATTCTGATGACCCAAGGCTTAAGAATTTACATATTAAGCAAAGAGATGAATGGTAGGAAAGATGGAAATAGTAATTTTATTTGGTTGAAAATAGCAAAAGTAGTTTGTTACATTTACACTGTGCGACAAAGTGAAAACATTTGAATGAGACCTGGATAAATAGATCACGTCCTGATATGTACTTAAAATTTGCAATACTTTCGTAACAAAAGCCTTTTTTTTAATTAAAAAAAATATTTGCTGACTGCGCTCTTCCATAATTTGTACTCGTCATTTGCAGTGCGGATATCCACAACAATTGATGGGTTGATGAGATAATTGTATGACTTTTCTTTAGATTTTTTATTCGAGTCCATATTATGCACATTGGACCAGAAATTTTGGCATAAATTCGAAAAATGAAGTCAGAGACTTGAAATTAAGTACAGTTGATTGTTATAATATGTGTATGTACACCCAGCGACAAAAAAAAGCCGCACCTTGAAATTTCATGCATTTTTGACTTTACTAGTCGCTGGTTTTCGCAAATGTTAGTCGATTCGTCTAATTTTTTCCTATCATAGTCATACACTAAGAAAAAAATATTTTTAAAATCCCACGTGTGTAACGCTTTTTCCGTAATTTTGACCAAACAAAAGAAAACATTAAATTTAAATAGAACGGTAGAAACGTGGGTCGCTTCTAGTCGCGACTCTACTTTAATACCCGTACTCAGTCAGTATATACATTTGTGAGCTTATAATTGAAATTTAAAAAAATTTTAAATTTTAAATTTTACATTTTTTTGCTACATTTGTTAACTACATCTACATCTAAAATGTAGATTATACATGTAGAACAGATATTCTACATCTACCATTTAGATTCTACATCTCCTCCGCTAGGGGTTGCTCGCGCTTTGCACATTGCAGAGTGTGTGCGAGAGAGAAAGAGAATGAGTAGCGTCAGCAACGCCAGAGGAGGTGGGGGAAGCAACTGAAAATTAATTTCTTTATTCTGGCTATAATAATGATCCGATCTGATTTAGATTCGGCAATCTGATATTTAGTTTTAGTTTTGGTTATTAAAAGTCGTTTTTATACCCGTACTCAAAAAGAGTTAAGGGGTATACTGTATTTGTGGTAAAAGTGGATGTGTGTAACGCAGAGAAGGAAAATTTTCCGACCCCATAAAGTAAGTATATTCTTGATCAGTATCAATAGCCGAGTCGATAGAGCCATGTCTGTCTGTCCGTCCGTCTGTCCGTCTTGTTTGACGCCTCGTTCTCAGAGACTATAAAAGCTAGAGCAACCAAATTTCTTTTCCAGACTCATGTGATATCACACTGAATCAAGATTTTTTCCAAATTGTGCCACGCCCCCCTCTGCCATCACTAAGAACGAAAATCTGTGGCAGGCACAATTTTGAAGATACGATAAAACTAAAAACGCAGTATCGTAAGGAATGACCATATCTACCAGATTGCCAAATCTGGTACAGATCGGATCATTATTATAGCCAGAATAAAGAAATTAATTTTCAGTTGCTTCCCCACCTCCTCTGGCGTTGCTGACGCTATTCATTCTCTGTCTCGCTCGCACACACTCTGCCCTGTGCAATGCACGAGCAACCCCTAGCGGAGGAGATGTAGAATCTAAATGGTAGATGTAGAATATTTGTTCTAGATGTATTATCTACATTTTACAAGTAGCAAAAAAATGTAAAATGTAAAATTTAATTTTTTTTTTAATTTTAATTATAAGCTCATAAATTTATATACTGACTGAGTACGGGTATAAAAGTAGAGTCGCGACTAGAAGCGACTCACGTTCCTTCTCTTCTATTTAAATTTAATGTTTTCTTTTGTTTGGTCAAAATTACGGAAAAAGCGTTACACACGTGGGATTTTAAAAATCATTGTTTGAAACTGTTTTAGCTACAAGAAAAAATAAAAATTAGACGAATCGACTAACATTTGCGAAAACCAGCGACTAATGAAGTCAAAAATGCATGAAATTTCTAGGTGTGGCTTTTTTATAGAAACTGAGATTAATTTCAGACCGATCCGATTATTATCCTTATTATTCTTAAGAAAAAATACTTAAAAAAATACTCTTAAAAATACTTTAAAAGCTTGGTGGTTCTAAAAGCCCAATTACAGCTGCTGGAATTGCTTTTCTTTGGCTTTGAGCTAATCTTTTGTTAAGAAAGATGCTTGATACAAGCGGATCTGAGAAATCCATTGCTCTTTAGAATACATCATTGCTTACCCTATAGTTTTTTCAAGCATGTGACCTCCTGTCAGTCTTGTAAAATTGTTTGTGTGTTTCTGACGCATTTTCTCCGAGACAACCTATTGGCATTACTGATGTTTCTATAATTTGGAATCCGTGTATTAAAATTGTATGAATGGTGGCGGACATCGGAAGCCTTGGGTACTTGGACCTATATAATGTTACGGTTTGCTGACAATATTTTTTAAACTTCTGAGGATTAATACGAAGTTGATAAGACACTGCAATTAATATGTTGTGAAAGCATTGCAATAAAATCACTTTAAGCACTAAAATTTCTGCAAATGTCATAGAATTTGAAAATGGAGAGCATTTTATTGCCTTCATTGGTGTTTCCATTCCCATTCTTTTTGGGCTTATCTACATGAAGGGCCATTCATTCAACATAATTCGTCTCTTACTTGCCATTTTTCCACTCCAGTCCTGTATGAAATATGAAGTACAAATTTAAAGAATCGTATCCACACATGTAGTGGACTCATGCCATATTGCATTGTGCAAGATTTGGGTTTAAATCTTAGAGAATCAATACTAACAGTTTGCATAAAATCTTTCGGACTAGCCCCACAGATAGGACATACTTGAGTAGATTTGGTATCAAAATGTTAAAAACTTTTCCATCTTTAAGTGTGATACATAGATCATATTTAACAGCTATATTTCTTTCGTTTAAAACTGTACAACCGTAGGGTAATAAATCCTGTATTTGGGCATCCAAGTTCTTCTTTTCCTTAAAAATTTGGTCTTTGCTCTCCTTAACAAATTCGAGCGTAAGAGGCCTACAAAATCGTACAGGTGTGCGACTTAACCATATTATTACCAAAATCATTCGAAGGTTGGTCAAAAAGAATTGGCTCGCAGTCAACAAATTTCTGTTTATCAGAGGTGCCACAGAAATCACTAGTGAAATAGAAATCCGAGCAGAGGATTTTCGCTTAAAAATTTCCGCCGTGCCACAGAGTTCCGAGAGATTTCATTTTTCTTAGAATTTTCACAAACCAAATTCGAACTAAGGCTAGGGCTGACACCTTTCAAGATTCAATTCAAATAGGGTTCATTTCGCAGTTTTACTAATTTTATCATATCAAAACAATGGGTTCTAAATGTTTTATGATATAAAACAATTGATATTTTAAAGCTGTACTTTTATAATTATAAAGCAAAAAACATCCCATTTCTTGCGCTCAAAACAAAAAAATTACTCGACAACTCTAGCAGTTGTCTGACAACTCTCCGTGCATAGGCGCAATCAGAGGTTCAAAATAAAACAAGTATTCGAATCAGACGATACGTATGTGGTTTTTGTGGTTATCTTCTCAAACGACTGCTAATTTGGTTCATTACAATTAACAGTTTTTGGTATAATGATCGCTATGCTTCTCTTTGTGCTGTCATGGGCCTGCACTTAGCCGAACAGGGGTTTTTAACATAAATGCAATGGCAATAATGTGTAGACATTTTGGCATTTTGAAGAGATACCACCTGGTAGAACTACAACTGACTACCAATGTTTTCACAATTTACACAAAAATTATGCAAACGTTTGACGTAAAGGAAGTTTTACTGCAATAAGCTATTTTTTTCAATGCTTAATTAAAGAAAAACAGATTGCTTTCAATATAATATTAAATATCTTGCTCCGAATTCGGCTTAAAAAAGGTGCCATTACTGTATTTACTTCGAAAGTCCGAATCGCCCTAGGTGGCCACCTCGGACTGCAGCGGATTGAGAGCGGAATCGTTAAGTGAAAATTCAGTCAGAGGATTCAATAGTGATTTACTAAGATGCCTTTTTTTATTAACCTAACATGGAATTGAGGTGAAATTCCAGCGGAAGTGATTTCTGAGGCACCCCTGTATATTTGCTTTGCCCAGTTATTCCGTCAAATCCATAACTTGCAATTAGTGTTAAACTTAAAATAGTTGGAAACTGCCTAAAAACATCTTTCTGCAACGCCTCTTTTGCAAAGTGACTTGCGCGACTATATCGATTACAGTAATTTTGGATTTTGCTGTGGCATACACAATTTTGAAGATACGAGAAAATAAAACACGCAGTATCGTAGAGAATGACCAAATCTACCAGATTGCCGAATCAGATGGATCAGATCGATCATAAATATAACCAAAATGAAGAAATTAATTTTCAGTTGCTTCCCACTCCTCCTCTGGCGCTGCAGAATCTAGATAACAGATGTAAAAATTTGTAAAATGTAAAATTTTTTTTTGAAATTCTACATAAATTGAAAGCTCACAAATTTGTATACTGACTGAGTGCGGATATAAAAGTAGAGATGCGTCCACAGAAGCGACTCACACGTTCCTTCTCGCTTAATCTGTCATTGTTAGATTTCGGTTATACATAGTTGGTTAGTTGTTAGCCACAAAAGACAGGTCAAGTTTTGTCTAATTTTGGAAAGCCCAAATAATTACGTACAAAAAACAAACTAACACTAAAGAACAAAATCTTTTTTTACATACATTAACATTCTACAAACCCCGGCCTTTTTTTACATTTAACTTTCCTTAACATTTACAAGCACACAAAGTCAAGAAAAAGTTTCCCGCCTTTTTAGCACGAACGCGTCGATGCTTGAATATCTGACCTTTCGAAGCTGCAAAAATTTCAAGGCTGCACTAAAATCAAAAATATGTATGCATGTTTTTTTTTCACTGTGACAGTGTATAGTACAGTAAAGTCTTTTTGTCTACAAAATTTTCAAATTTTTGCCAAAGTATCGGCTCTGTGGCCCATTGCAATGGCTGTATCTAAAAATATATTGAGCCAAATATGAAGTTTTCTACCATTGCACAATGGGCCAGATTCCGTTTTTGGCATAAAGTCTAACAATATAGCTAAAGAAATTAAATTTAATCATAGTAGCACTTAAAGTACGTGAGAAATAATATCCGACCACGCCCACCTATAACGTTCATATAAGGACACACTGTTAAGGAGTAGACTTGGTGTTATTATTTGATATTTTAATATAGGCGAGCTTAAATACTGATTTATTACACTACCCGACATGATTTTTCCTCAAGGAACAAAACCAACCAAAACTGGTATTTTTTTAAAGAGTTTTTCACATTACTTAAGTAATTTTTGTAAAAAATACTGCACAAAAATCATAATTTTTGCATTTGAAAGCTTTTTTCCCAGACGGTAAGCTGAAATCACAAAGTGTTAAGGTTCAATTTCTAGCTGTCTTAATTATCTTTTCAGAATAGCAAAGTTCTTTACAACTAGACGTAAGATACTTAAGTATTCTAAAAAAAAGAAGCGCAACCTCTGAAAAAAGCAAAAACAAAAACAAAACAATTTTCAAAAATTCTCAAAATAATGTTTGCCATAGAAAAAAATCATAGTTCCTTAAAAAACTTTAGAGCCCCAAATATATCAGAAAAAGTAGGTTTGGATCCTTGAGGGAAAAAATTTTGATTTTGTCGAGTAGTGTTACAGGTATTAAATAAAAACTATTATATAAATCGTATTTTTCTACTTTCAAATCCCAAACTTAAATGCCGCCATTGAACGATTTCATTTAGGTAGATTTTGTGTAATATAAAGGAGAAAACTTCTTATTTTCTTGTTGATTTTGGCTTTCAAATCAATTGATATATTATTTAAGTATAATTATATTTTTATACCCGTACTCAAAAAGAGTTAAGGGGCATACTGTATTTGTGGTAAAAGTGGATGTGTGTAACGCAGAGAAGGAAAATTTTCCGACCCCACAAAGTATATATATTCTTGATCAGTATCAATAGCCGAGTCGATAGAGCCATGTCTGTCTGTCCGCACAGACTCTGCCCTGTGCAATGCGCGAGCAACCCATAGCGGAGGAGATGTAGAATCTAAATGGCAGATGTAGAATATTTTTTCTACATGTATAATCTACATTTTAGATGTAGATAAAAAATGGAGCAAAAAAATGTAAAATTAAAAATTTTTTTTTTAAATTTCAATCATAAGCTCACAAATTTATATACTGACTGAGTAAGGGTATAAGAGTAGAGTCGCGACTAGAAGCGACTCACGTTCCTTCTCGTTTAAATTATTTTTCTAAAGTTTTTAGAGGTTATGTTTTTCACATAACTTAAGTATCTTATATCTGGTTGTAAAGAATTTGTCATTCATGTCATTCTGAAAAAATAATTAATTCAGCTGTAAATTGGACCTAAAAACATTGTAGTTTTAGTTTACCAGACGGAAGCTATGTCTGAATAAATGAAAATAATTTTAAATTGCGCAAATATGCGCTCAAGTTTCTAACTCTAAATAGATAGTATATATTATTTATCTATTATATTCTTATATACGCAATACACACACTACTACATAAGCAGTTTGAGCAACCCCACACAATCTTACTACTTCTGCTCTAAGAAAGATAACTATTTTTACGTTAGGTTCTAAATCAGAAGTCGGCAGCGTCGTATACACGGTGCATAGGAAACAATTTTGGGCAGCGCAGTCGGCACACGTACAGAGTAAAGACTTCGTGAGGCTTCGTAATTCTGCCCGGCTGACGTAGCGGCAGAGAAGCCAGCTACCGGCTATGCAAAAAGCTTCGTAATTTTGCTCGCAGCGGCAGCGCAGTATTCGTGCCCTATGCACAATTGCTCGGCTTTCGCAGCGGCAGAGAAATGTCTCAGTATTCGTGCCCTATGCACAATTGCTCGGCTTTCGCAGCGGCAGAGAAATGTCTGATGTCGTCGCACTAAAACGCACAAAAAAAATTTGTGAGTCTGGGTGACGACCCCTGTTCTAAATTAAATGTCTGCCAACAGTAGCATTAAAACCAGTAAGAAATAAAACTGCATTTATCCAAATACTTCTAAACGTTATTCTACATAACTTTATGTACATTTCCCAAATTCAGTTTAGTTTTTTTCGAATGAAAATCGCTGACCTTCAAACACTAACAGTATTTACAGTTAGACCAAATGCTAATTTTGACAAGCTAAAACAACTGACTTAAAAGTATTACCAACGAGAAGGAACGTGAGTCGCTTCTAGTCATGACTCTACTTTTATACCCGTACTCAGTCAGTATATAAATTAATGAGAATTTTAAAATATTTTACATTTTTTTTCTACATCTGTTATCTCCATCTACTTATAAAATGTCGATTGTACATCTAAAATGTATATTCTACATTGCGTTTGTAAGACTGTGTGCGAGCGAGAAAGATAATGAGTAGCGTTAGCATCGCCAGAGGACGTGGGGGAAGCAATTAAAAATTAATTTCTTTACTCTGGCTATAATAATGATCCGATCTGACTTAGATTCGTCAATCTGGTAGCTATAGTCATTCTCTAAGATACTGCGTTTTAAGTTTAATCGTACCTTTAAAATTGTGGCTGCCACAGATTTTGGTTTTTTGTGGTGGCGGAATGGCGCGAAATTTTGAAATACACTTTTAACAGTGTGATATTACATGAGTCTGGAAACAAAATTTGGTTGCTCTAGCTCTTATAGTCTCTTAGATCTATGCGCTCATTAAGACGGACAGACGGACGGACAGACAGACATGGCTATTTTGACTCGGCTATTGATGCTGATCTAGAATATATGTATATATTTTATGGGGTCGGAAACGTCCTTCTCTGCGTTACACTCATCCACTTTTACCACAAATACAAATACCACAAATAACTCTTTGAGTACAGGTATAAAAAGGGATAAAACAATAATTGAAAACTAGAAGATTGTAGGTAATAGTATATCTTACTGGGGAAGGGGAACAGAAAAGTCAAGCTGTTCCAGAAGTGATTGTGAGTCTGCAACCCCAACTAGGAGCTTGTGTACAAACAGTACGCCGTTAAAAATCCTGCGATGTCGCAATGAAGGAAGGTCTAACAGTTGTAGCCTCGATTGCTAAGGTGACAAAATTCTATCCGAGTACCAGTTAAAATTACGCAAGGCAAAAATAAACGAGAAGGAACGTGTGAGTCGCTTCTGGACGCGACTCTACTTTTATACCCGTACTCAGTCAGTATATAAATTTATGAGCTTATGATTGAAATTTAAAAAAAAATTTTAAATTTTACATTTTAAATTTTTTTGCTACATTTGTTAACTACATCTACATGTAAAATGTAGATAATACATCTAGAACAAATATTCTACATCTGCCATTTAGATTCTACATCTCCTCCGCTAGGGGTTGCTCGCGCATTGCACAGGGCAGAGTGTGTGCGAGCGAGACAGAGAATGAATAGCGTCAGCAGCGCCAGAGGAGGTGGGGGAAGCAACTGAAAATTTCTTTATTCTGGCTATAATAATGATCCGATCTGGTTCAGATTCGGCAATCTGATAGATATGGTCATTCTCTACGATACTGCGTTTTTAGTTTTTTCGTATCTTCAAAATTGTGGATGCCACAGATTTTCGTCCTTTGTGAAGGCGGAAGGGGGCGGGGCGAAATTTTGAAATACACTTGTAACAGTGTGATATCACATGAGTCTGGAAAAAAAATTTCGTTGCTCTAGCTTCTATAGTCTCTGAGAACGAGGCGCTCATCAAGACGGACAGACGGACAGACGGACAGACGGACAGACGGACAGACGGACAGACAGACAGACAGACAGAGACTCGGCTATTGATGCTGATCAAGAATATATATACTTTATGGGGTCGGAAAATTTTCCTTCTCTGTGTTACACACATCGACTTTTACCACAAATACAGTATACCCCTTAACTCTTTTTGAGTACGGGTATAAAAATGGGGTTTTGGACCGATTCGAAAAAAGCTTGTTGCTCCTTGTACTGTGGACTCCACACACAGGAAAAATATTCTAGTATTGGACGAACCAAGGAGACATACAGTGTTTTGGTGACAAAGCTTTATAAACGAAAAAACACCTTTAGCTTTATTTACTGTTTCAACTTTATGGCTAATAAAACACAGCCTACGATCAAAAAGAACTCCAAGGTCATTTGAACTCGAAATTTAATCCAGAACATCATTTCATAGAGCGTATGAGACAAAGTGTGAATTGCGACGGTAAAATGTCATATGCTATTATTTATATAGGCTCAGAAAAATAAGATTGTTTGAACACCAAATTTTGAACTTTTTGCAACGTTTACGTCGAGTAAAAGCCGTGTGTGTAGGTACCAATAAGAGTAGGAGAGATAGATTTAAACATCGTCAGCGTACATTAGTGTAGAAGAGTATGTTATAACTTGGGGAAGGTCTTTCACAAATAATATGAACTAACTTGGACCTAAATGACTTCCTTGTGGCACTCCTGATATAATATTAACGACATTCGACAACACATTAGTAAACAAAACACATTGTGTGTGGCTAGACAGATATGACAAGATCCAGTTTAGAAGATTAGTAGGGTTCACGACGTCAAAACCCTTGCTAAAATCCGTACAAATTACGTCAGCTTGCAGTAATCGTTAGTGATCAGTAGTGATTAGTAGTACTGGACTTATTCTGGTAACCGTAGCATGGCGTAGCATCACAAACAAACATAAGGTCTAGGAGTTTGTCCCTATTATTTATAATGGAATTAATTTGGACAATGGAGACATCGGGAAGCCCGTCGAGAAAATCGTTGTGGAAATTAGGTAGCAACAAGTTAGACTCATCATTAGGCAGCCAAGAAAGAAGTGGTAAGCTTAAATCACCCATGACAATCACATCGTTCGTTCTCTTTTGTAGTGACCAGACGTGTTGTTTTTTTGCGCTCCGCATTTTTCCTTTTTTTAATAACAGCCGGTGTTTTTTTATAACAAACCTTAAGTAAATTCTCTTAAAATAGCTTTTAGCTTGTGTAATAAACAAAATTATTTATTCATTTTGCGCGTCGGTTAGTCGTGTGTTTGTTTTTGTTTGCTTTCTTTAAGTACGCTCAAAATACATTTAGCCCGCTCTCTTTTCGTAGCTTTTCGTTCTACCACTCTCTCCCTATCGCATATACCTAACTAACTGTTCTTCGTCTCTCGCTCACAAAACTTTTGTGCAGTAGGCGCTCTCTCTTTAATTAGCTGCTGCTGCAACTGTTCTCCCCTCTCTCAGTCTTTACCGTGGTCTGATATCTATGAACTCTGTTCCGCCTTAAGGGCAGATTTTTAAATTTATTAATTTTTTTTATTAGAAAAATTACAAAACAAAAAATTAAATACGTACATTAATCATTCATTATTATTTCTTTATTTTAGTACATAGGTTGCTCTTCACTTAAGTACCTTGTGATACACGACATTTTTTGTTTTATCATCAGGCGCAAGCAAAAAAACGAGAAGGAACGTGAGTCGCTTCTAGTCGCGACTCTACTTTTATACCCGTACTCAGTCAGTATATAAATTTATGAAATTTAAAAAAAAATTTTTAATTTTACATTTTACATTTTTTTGCTACATTTGTTAACTACATCTACATGTAAAATGTAGATAATACATCTAGAACAAATATTCTACATATACCATTTAGATTCTACATCTCCTCCGCTAGGGGTTGCTGGCGCATTGCACAGGGCAGAGTGTGTGCGAGCGAGAAAGAGAATGAATAGCGTCAGCAGCGCCAGAGGAGGTGGGGGAAGCAACTGAAAATTAATTTCTTTATTCTGGCTATAATAATGATCCGATCTGGTTCAGATTCGGCAATCTGATAGATATGATCATTCTCTACGATACTGCGTTTTTAGTTTTATCGTATCTTCAAAATTGTGGATGCCACAGATTTTCGTCCTTTGTGAAGGCGGAAGGGGGCGGGGCGAAATTTTGAAATACACTTGTAACAGTGTGATATCACATGAGTCTGGAAAAAAATTTCGTTGCTCTAGCTTTTATAGTCTCTGAGAACGAGGCGCTCATGGGGACGGACAGACGGACAGACGGACAGACGGACAGACGGACTTTATACTTTATGGGGTCGGAAAATGTTCCTTCTCTGCGTTACACACATCCACTTTTACCACAAATACAGTATACCCCTTAACTCTTTTTGAGTACGGGTATAACAACGCAGATGGACTTCCGACCCGTAAACATGCCACATATAATTGACCATGGGAAAAACATGGATGTTCTAGATTCAAACCACAAACTTTTAAGGATTGGCCTTCTGATTTGTTGATGGTCATGGCAAATGAAAGACGGATCGGAAATTGAAGTCTTCAAACGACATATCAGTTGGGATCATCGGGATCCTCGAAATGAGAACTTCCTCACTTTTGAATTTTCTTTTCAGTATCGTCGCTTAAATTACATTGTTCATCAATTTTCTAACCACCAAACGCGTACCGTTGCACAGTTTTGGTTGGTTTATGTTTCGAAGCATGATTACTACGGAGCCAACCTTTAGGCGTAAATTATGCGGTGGTAAGCCAGGCACATCCAGGGAGTTTAAAAATTCGATTGGATAGTTGGTGGCTTCATCTTCATTTGTGACGCAGTCAATAGATTTGAACGAAGGCATTGTTTGAATGATCTTATTTTGAATTATGTAGTTTAGGTCATCTACATCTGTATTCTTAGCCGCTAAATTTGCTCGCTCACTAAAAGATTTATTATTTTTGTAGTTAGAAATAATGTTTGGAAATACATTGTTGATAAGTTCGTCTTTTGATGAGACAAAATTACAGAAATTATTTGGAAATGATATCAATCCGCTCGATTCATCGACAGGTACTTGACCATTACCGATAGTCAGCAATCGCTCCGAGTAATCTTCAGCAGATGTATCATTAAGCAATGTAACTCTCATGTTTGCTGTCAGCTGCAGATTCTTCACATAGCACCATAGATTCGACGATTTGAGGCAAGCGTTTATTTCGTCGGCAGCCGTAGATCTTGGAATTACTGGCAGTGTTGGGCGGAAATCGCCAGACAGTAAAATCATTGCTCCTCCAAAATATCTCGAGTCATTGCGTAAATCTTTCAAAGTTCGGTTAAGTGCTTCTAATCACTAACCATACAGTATATAGATGTGCCAGTTCATACAACGAATGTGTTACAGAAAAATTTGCAGCTCCAGGTCCTATGCTCTCAGGGCCTGCTATCAGTAGGACCTGAGCACTAACCATACAGTATATAGATGTGCCAGTTCATACAAAGAACGTGTTACAGAAAAATTTGCATCTCCAGGTCCTATGCTCTCAGGGCCTGCTCTCAGTAGGACCTGAGAGAGGAAGACTATGCTCTCAGTAGGACCTGAGAGAGTAAGAGAGAGCACGGCCATGGTGCAACAATAACTCTTTGCCAGTCGTTTGTCAAACGGCGTCGAAATAGGTTGTGTAGCGCACGATTTTTTTCTATATTTTCTGTCTTCTTCTTCCTCACAAATAAAATTCTTTCTATTACTATTAATATTTATTTTTAATTTTTTAAATTTTCTTTCTTTCTTGGGCAGAGTGGGTGGGGTGGGGTTGGGCGTGGGAAATAAATAAAATATAAAAATAATAGCTGATATTTGTTTTAATTACTTGAAATTGCACATTTATTTACATATACATGTGAAAGGTTGCGTATGTATGTTTATTAACTAAATTGAGTATTGAATATTGAGATACAGCTTTGATAATGTTTCTTTTATAAGCGACTGACAGCTGATAGAATACGACTGACTAATGCGACGACTGCCAACGGACTAGCGAGAGACCTCTGAGCGGCGTCGGCTGACGCTTCTTGACTCTCGCTCTCGCGATCTCCTCTTTGCTCTCTCTGCTCTCTCGGGGAGGTCCGCGCTTGTGTGCGTGGCCCAACCTTCTTACATTCGGCCATCCTGATATTCGTCATCCGTCCCGGATGACAACAGCTCCTCGTTTTCCTCGACAAACTTCCACAACTTGAGATTGTCGCAGCTAGTCGCTGTCACGTTTGGTCCTTCGATGTCCGCGGCTGCTTTCTTCACGTCGTAACGGCCGTTACGTTTAACGTTGACGATCTCATACGGACCAAGGTATGAACTCGCCAGCTTTCGACCTGCAACAAATTGAGTTCGCTTAACAGCGACGAGATCACCTAATCTGTAGCCATGCTCGACACGTCGTTTCTTGTCGAAGTTGGCCTTGTATGTCTTCTGCGCTTGCTGTATATTCTGCCTGGCTTCATTTCGCAACGTAAGACGGTCGTCGTTAAACTTCTGTACCAGCTCCTGATTCAGTAATTCGATCAGTCGGTCTTCTGCTTTGGTGTTCATCTTTGTGCCGAACATGATTTCGAATGGTGACACTTTCGTCGACATATGAATGTGGGAGTTAATCGCTTTTTGCACAGACGCTACATACTTGAACCATTTTGACGGTTCTTCTGATGACAGCTTTGCTATGATCGAAAGGATTGAGCGGTTAACCCTTTCGACTTGACCATTGCCTCTGGCAACACCAGTTGTTGACCAGACATGCTCGACCATATTAGCGCTGAGGAACTCAGCACACGCATTGACCGTAAATGCAGCGCCTCTGTCGCTTATAAGGCGCCTCGGAAATCCGAATACGTTGGACCACTCCCTCAGCTTCGTGATGACCTCTTCGCAGCCAGTAGACTTCGTTGGAAACAACCAGACGAACTTCGAAAATCCATCCACTACTGCCAGAATAAACTTATACTGCTTAGACGTCGCATTCATCGGACCCAAGTGATCGATATGCACCGTATGGAGAGGTACATCGCCCTTGTCGATGCAATGCAAGAGCCCTTCTTGCTTACCGGTCTTCTTGCTGTGAATAATGCAACTTATACAGTTAGATATGAAGTTATTTACCTTCCCCTCTAAGTGGGGGATGTAAAACTGCTGCTGAATGTTGTGCATCGTCTTTGTTGTTGCGAAGTGACCAGTGTCGTGTGCAGTCTTGATCACCTCGCGCTCCATCTGTTTTGGGACTACAAGTAGCTCGTGCCCGACAACTTCTTTATAAAGTAGTCCACCTTTCAGCTTGTAGTTCTCATATGCACCGTCTTGTAGAACTCGAACAATTGCTTTAATCCCATCGTCGCTCTGCTGTGCCTTCTTCAAACGTGATGATATCTCTGACGTAACGACGTAGACTTGAGGATAACGACTTAGAGAGTCCACATGCTTCATTTTGTCAGCCGCTCGATGTTCCATTTCGAAGTCGAAGTCCTGCAAATGGAGCACCCATTGAGCCACTTCTCTTGGTATGTCCAGCTTACTCGTCGTCTGCTTAAATGCGATACAATCCGTGACCAGCTTAAACCTTATTCCCAGCAAATAATGTCTAAACTTTTTCAAGGCCAGATATGCAGATTTCACCTCGAGTATGTAACTATGTTGCTTAGATTCAGCTTGCGTCGTCTTCTTGCTCCAGAAATAGACCGGGTGAAGCTTGCCTTCGAACATCTGCAATAAAACTGCTCCGTAGCCATCTTTGGACGCGTCAGTGTGAAGCTCGGTTGGTGCATCTCTTATGTAAATTCTCAAAACAGGCTCCGTTACACGAGAGGATTTCAACTGTTTAATCGCCTGTTCTTCCTCTGGTCCGATCTTAAAATCGACGTCTTTTTTAAAGAGATTTGTAAGCGGACGTGCTACCTGCGCATATTGTGGTACAAACTTGCGAAAAAATCCTGTGAGCCCCAGGAATGCTTGGACGGCCTTGACGTTTTTCGGCGTAGCAAAGCGATTTACAGCCGAACATTTCTCTTCTCCTGGCCAGATTTGACCATTTTCGATACTGTGTCCCAAGAACTTAATACTCCGCTGCAGGAAACTACATTTTTTCCACTTAATCTTCATTCCATATGCAGCGCTTTCTCTAAAACTTTCTTTGTTTTGGTCATGCATTCTCCGACGTCGTTGGCAGATAATTGTAGATAATTATGTCATCCATGTACAGCTGCATTACGTCTTCATTGATGAGCGGCTGGAAAATGTGATTTACAAACCGTATGAAAGCTGCTGGAGAGTTTGTAAATCCGAACGGCGCCTGGTGGAATTCAAACAGTCCTTCACGAGTAACAAACGCAGTGTAAGCTTTGCTATTTTCTTCTACGGGCACATGGAAAAACCCATTTTCCAAATCCATAATGCTGAAAAACTTTGCTGCTTTGAGTTTTTCCAGAACGTCGTCCATCATCGGCACGGGAAAGCGATCCTTCAACACCATGCTATTCAGTTTCCGATAGTCAACGCAGACTCTCAACGTGTGATCTTTTTTCTTGACTATTACGACTCTGCTCGCTACGTGAGACGTCGATTTACGCACAATACCCTGATCGAGCCACTCATAAATCTGTTCCTTTACAGCTGCCGCTTCATCTCCAGACAAACGGCTTGGCGACTGGCAAAACGGTTTTATGGCTCCATCTGGAACGATCTTCAGCTCTATTGGACATATTATGGGCACTTCGGCTGACTTATAATTGCTTTCCACTAGCTGCTCAATGCACTTATGAAATTGGGGTGGAGCAACAAAATTACCTGGGGCTTCGATGACATTGTACACCATGTTATAATCTTCTTCAGACTTGTTTTGCTGTTCCAGGCTCAGAAAGATACTCCATTTAAATCGGCCATAAGTGTAAACTTCTTAATGAAATCGTAGCCCAAAATTCCATCACATTCTATCGCATTGTTTGGAACCACCAGAAACTTGTGCTCGGTTCGCAACTGATCCACTTCTATGTTGGCGTTAAAAAATCCAATTGGCTTTGTATTTTTGTTTCCCAGGCCACGCAAAGTTGTTGCACTTTCCAGAATCTGCACACCGTTCAAATTTTTAAATACTCCTTCTCTGACCAAGGTCATGTCCGACCCAGTGTCAACCAAGCACTCAACTTCGCTTTCGTTTACGAGTATTGTCTTAAAGCGACTGCGATCAAGAATTATATTCACCCCTTTGCCAACTTTTTCATATTCAGCATATACTCATGGAATGTCTCCGACTTCAGCATTTTCCGATTTCGCAACATTTGGTGAATATCCGCACTATTAGTACTCGTTTCGAATTCGCTTATTAATCTGTCTTTCAAATCCTCAAAATTGGACACGCACTCGGATTCCAAAAATAACTTAGCTGCGCCACACATCTTGCCTCGGGTCTGAACATATTTTTGTTTATCCGACAGTTCGTAAGCCTCCGCATTATTCTCGAAAATATGGAACCACTGTTGCACAGGGATAGAGTATCCATCAAAGTCGCTCAGAGTTTTCTCGAAATTACTCGCCGATATTTTCACTTGATTATCCCTGCGTTCATCTACCTCTATTTTCAGGGTTACCAGTTGCATTATTTGTTCCATCCTGACGTCGATGTTTGCCACGCTTCCCTCAGCCATTGCTACCTTGTTTTCTTCTGGGATCCACCCGGTTTCGCGATCTTGCTCCGTCTCGGACAAATTTTCTTCCAGCAGTAGATTCTCCTTCTCAGTAATTGCTTCTCCAGCCGTTTCTCTTTTGAACTTTAACGCATTGCAATATCGGCATATAGTCGTCATTGGTCCAATATCTAAATTTTCTTCATCACTGTAGTTCGCAGTGGGATCATATTGGAATGCCAAGCGATTGTATGATGCCAATGATCTTCTTGTCCTCACGCGCTGTCCCAATCGGGAATTTTCTCTTATAATATTTTGTCTTTCTTCGCTTAAGTTCTGTGAATACACTTGTTTCTGGCTTGCATGTCTTGTGCGGCGGCCGATGTTCGCACGTCGTCCTTTAGGCATTTTGGACTGTGGACAGAGTGGTGAATTTAACCTCAAATGCACGATCCACATAATTTACACAGTTCAACTTACCACCTTAAAGACAAATGCCTGCTGATGAAATTGAATACAAATTTTCACAATACACGTGATTGATTTGATGGTTTCCAATTGAAATGTGAGGAAACGAATAACTTTTTTTAAATTTCGTTTTCACAGTGAACACAATACCGGTTTGTCACATGAAATTAACTGAGCAGAGAACAATTAGTAGCTGTCAAACAATGTATCACGCACCGGCGCCTACTTAAATATTGGTTTGTAGTACATTCTATGTATCAGAGATGGCGCTGTATTGTAGTATATAGTAGATAATACAAATACATTTTCCCGCTTTTCTGTTGAAATTTTTGCTATAAACCTCACGGAGTCCGAGACCTTTCCAACGAATGCAAAACCGTTGAAATCGGTTCGTGCGTTCTGGAGTTATAGCGTCAGGAAGGAAACCCGACTTATTTTTATATAGTAATTAATTTTTTTTTTATAATTATTATATTTTATTTAATAATTATCTATAATTATGGAATTCTCAATTGTGTGTTCCGCCAAAACCTGCAAGAAGCAGATCAACCACGACCAGCCGATAATACCATGCTGGCTCTGCGATAATGTAGTGCACGCAAAATGTGCTGGATTTTCGGGCCTCGTAAGTGATGCCATCTCCAAACGTAATGGCCTGCATTGGTTGTGAATGACATGGTCATGTTTATGAGGCAGACGCGAAGGGGCTTTGAGGAGCTAACCGTCGGCTTTAAACAGCAGTACGATCGGCGTCCGTATCCGTAGAGTCCGCACCCGTTACTGTCTCAATTCCGTCTATCTCGATCTCACCAGCTAACAGACGTCCAGGACCACCGGATATTGTCATCACAGGTATCATGCCTGTGGTGCCAAAACCGCTGATGGGAGTCTCACCAAAGCGACAAGTTTTTGTCTCGCGGCTAGCCCCTGACCTCACATCTTATAATGTCAACGCTTTTATACAAAGCAAAATAAAAGCCGTCGGCTTAAAGATGGAAAAATTTAACTTTTCTTACGCCAGGGAGATATCTTCCTTCAAGATAAGTGTCTCCCCGACGTAATTTGAAACCATTTGTTTCGCCAAGTTTTTCCCGGAGCATTTGGTGGTCAAAGAGTTTAAGGCCAAGAAAAAGAATAGGCCCCCCATAAATCTTCCAAATCAGATCTCCAGATCTCCATCTGAGTTCCCGGCTGTGTACTCAGGTACTGTGCCGACGCCACAGTGGACCCCTGCTTAAACTATTCACCCTATCCATTAATTCTTCATGCCTCCCCCGGTCTGGAAGGAATCTTTTATTATTCCTCTCCATAAGAAAGGTAGCAAGTCTGATGCTAATAATTATAGAGGTATATCTAAGTTATCCGCTATTCCTAAAATGTTTGAAAAAATGTTAACTTCGCACTTGCAACATTTCTGCAAATCAATTATATCTCCATCTCAGCACGGATTTATAAAGCGACGATAAACAACCAAAAATTTATTAGGTTTACCTCTTTTATCATTAAAGGCTTCCAAGGTAACTTTCAGACGGATGTTATCTACACTGATTTCAGTAAAGCATTCGACTCTGTGAACCACTCCCTTCTAGCACAAAAACTTGACCTTTTAGGGTTTCCACCTAATCTTTTGAGATGGATTTCTAGCTACCTTCGTTCTAGGTCTCAAAGAGTCCTCTTCAAAAACTGCTTCTCTTCACCTGTTAAGGTTACTTCTGGAGTACCACAGGGCAGCCATCGAGGCCTCCTACTTTTCACACTCTTTATTAATGACCTGCCTTCAGTATTAACAAATTCTCGAGTACTCATGTATGCGGACGATGTTAAACTCTGTGTCGAGTACAAGGACATTTCATTTCACTCTCGCTTGCAATCCGATCTCAATAACTTTCAGTCATGGTGCTGTGCAAATATGTTACACCTAAATGCCTCCAAACCAAAGGAACCAAAGTTATGACATTTCATCGATCCAGCCCCATGTTGGCTCCTTACACCCTCTGCGGTGGTTCTCTTGATAGAATTATATTGGTTGATGATCTTGGTGTTAAGCTAGATCCCAAGCTAAAGTTTTCTGAACACATTTCTACCATGGTAAATAAGGCCATGGGCGTGCTTGGTTTTATAAAAAGGTGGTCAAAGGAGTTTGACGATCCCTAAATAACGAAGACTCTCTACATCTCGCTTGTTCGTCCGATTTTAGAGTACGGCTCTTGTGTATGGTGCCCCCAGTACAAAGTACACCAGGACCGTATAGAATCAGTCCAGAAAAACTTTTTACTTTTTGCTCTGCGTGGCCTCAACTGGTATGCAAGTGTGAGACTGCCATCTTACCCTCGAAGATTGCTTCTAATAAACCTTCCAACCTTAGTTAGTCGTAGAAAAATGCTTGGTGTGATTTTTATGCACCTGATCAAGGGTGACGTAGATAGCCCTGACTTGTTGAGCCGCATAAACCTACGATTCCTGTTAGATCTACTAGAAACTTTATTCCTTTGTTCCTTCCACTTTGTAGATCAAATTATTCTTTGCATGAACCGTTTAGGGTCTTTTGCTCGGACTATAATTCTCTCTACCTTATAATATCCACCACTAATTCCCTTCCTCTTCTTAAATCACTAATATTAACATAACTTTCCCGTAATTACGCCCTATATTATATATATATGTACATGTGAATATCAATTCAGTTTTTTTTTATTTTTTTATGAACCAGTTAAGGCTAAGGCAGCGAAATTGTTGAATTTTGTAAATTTGATTTGACTATGAGAGAAAGACAAGAAAGAAAATTTGTTTGTAAATTATTACAAGCAAATTTCTTTTTGTGCGTTGGCCTGCGTCAATTTTTCTATAGTCTTCGATAAGTCAAGCTGAGAAGCAATCTTATTTTTAACAGATACTCGATGTATAGCCGAAGAGTTTAATCTATCTTGTGACCTAGTAGATCTTAGGTACGACTTAAAAAGTTAAATTTAAAAAAAACCTCGCTTCCCTAATTCAACTGTTTCTGACAAGTCAGTGGCGGCAGCAATATTTATGAATTCGAATTGCATTATTACATCTGCCAAGCATCTTGCTTAGCAACTGTAGAGCTTAAAAAGGCCGCGTAAAATGTATGTAAACATTGAATAATGGTGAAATAAGGGTTGAAATAAAGAATAACTTAGTATTTTAAAGACACATACATTGGCCAAGATGCGAAATATAATCGAAATATTCCGCACTCCTTTGAGCTATCCTAATTTATATTTTAATAAATTTTTTGATTTTCTTTGTTTAATTTGGCGCACCCTAAAATTTTGCGCCCAGGGCGTCCGCCCCGATCGCCATGCCCTAAAACCGGCCCTGTATTGACTGATAAAAATGTTGTTTATATTCTTGAACTACCAGGGCCAGTAATATTGAAACTCTGGTAAATAATTAAATACATGTAGAAACTCATGCATAATTGTATGTTTGGCCAAATATACGGATCAATTAATCTAGATAGGAAAGAAACGGGGAGAAGAATCTTAAAGGTGGAAATATTGGACTTATGTCTAATTATGACTTTGGTCACAATTATATCATTAAGCGAGGCGTTAAGTGTAGAGCAAATATGTTGTTGAACAGCCTCCGGTATAAGACGGGAGACAAAGATAGCTTTACGAGGTAACACTGCACTTAGTTAAAGTCCCGAGCGAGAGAGAAAACTCCCCAGAGAGATCCCGAGGCATAAACAACGGAAGAGTCTGTAGAAACGGATGGAACAGGAACGGTGACAGGAACATTAAGGACATTAAGGATCAGCAGCAAGCACACCCACACTGGGAGCACTCACAGCTTTGCCGGCAGTGATGGATGTAGCAACTGGAGCTTCATTGTTACTCGGTGTTAAGAACACCGGAGCGACTGATGGCAGATTTATTTTCTGAAAAAGCTAAATAAAAAACTTTTTTGTTGTTTTATATTTTATTTGTCTAGGCGCATTAGCTTTGTCGTAAACAATCTTGCAATAAATGGCTGATGCAGTCGTTTTTTCAAACTTACCAGAATCACATTTTACCGTAACATACCGTTCGGTACCTTGGCCTTATTGTAGTTCCTAATATCCTTGTAATACAACCAATTTTTTTCCCAAAAAAAAATACTAGACTTTTTTTATTTTTCAACGTACCGAAACTATTTATCACAGAGTAACGGTCATTGGTCTGAAACATTTAGAATGCATACGCAGATCAAGTTTACTTACCACGTTTAAGAAAAAAAACATTTAAATGTTATTTTTAAATACTAAAATACTAAAGAAGACAACATCTTCAACACAAAAAGTTTTGAACATATGTACATACATACATATATTAAGAACATGAGAATATTAATCTACCATTATCTTGTATAATTTGTTTGTCTCAAGGTGGAACGACGCTGCGGACCTCTGATCTATAGTTCCGACGAGAGGATACTAAATTTTAAAAACGGAGGCCGAAAAAATAATGATATACAAAAACAGATTAAGCATTTTCAGAATAACTCGGAGTTCGTATATTGCGCCAGTAATAATTTAAATATGGTGTTAAATAATTCCATTCCACTTGTGTGTATAGACAGACAGTTTCATTGATTGAAATGTTAATGTTTCATGCAGTTCCAGTCACATCTGCAAAAATCTTTTCACAAATTAAAATTAATTAAACACTATTTAAGAAACATGATGGGCCAAGATCGACACTATCTTTTATCGCTAAAAGAAATTTAAAATACAGCAGTATAAACTCTACTATAGACTTAAGCAAAGTCATTGATATTTTTTTTTAAAGTAAAGTAAAGTAAGACAAAGAAAGATTGTTAATCTACTATATAAAAATAAGTCGGGTTTCCTTCCTGACGCTATAACTCCAGAACGCACGAACCGATTTCAACGGTTTTGCATTCGTTAGAAAGGACTCCGTGAGGTTTATAGCAAAAATTTCAACAGAAAAGCGGGAAAATGTATTTGTATTATCTACTATATACTACAATACAGCGCCATCTCTGATACATAGAATGTACTACAAACCAATATTTAAGTAGGCGCCGGTGCGTGATACATTGTTTGACAGCTACTAATTGTTCTCTGCTCAGTTAATTTCATGTGACAAACCGGTATTGTGTTCACTGTGAAAACGAAATTTAAAAAAAAGTTATTCGTTTCCTCACATTTCAATTGGAAACCATCAAATCAATCACGTGTATTGTGAAAATTTGTATTCAATTTCATCAGCAGGCATTTGTCTTTAAGGTGGTAAGTTGAACTGTGTAAATTATGTGGATCGTGCATTTGAGGTTAAATTCACCACTCTGTCCACAGTCCAAAATGCCTAAAGAACGACGTGCGAACATCGGCCGCCGCACAAGACATGCAAGCCAGAAACAAGTGTATTCACAGAACTTAAGCGAAGAAAGACAAAATATTATAAGAGAAAATTCCCGATTGGGACAGCGCGTGAGGACAAGAAGATCATTGGCATCATACAATCGCTTGGCATTCCAATATGATCCCACTGCGAACTACAGTGATGATGAAAATTTAGATATTGGACCAATGACGACTATATGCCGATATTGCAATGCGTTAAAGTTCAAAAGAGAAACGGCTGGATTGTGCTGCGCAAGTGGAAAATTCAAACTGGATCCATTACTTACACCACCACAGCCACTGAAACCATTGTTCGATGGAAGTGATCCCGATTCCAGCCATTTTCTTCAACACATCCTTGAATACAATAACTGCTTTCGCATGACTTCCTTTGGAGCTAATATCATTCGAGAAGGCGGCTTCATGCCGACTTGCAAGGTAAAAGATACAACACACATAACCAATCACTCACACCAACACAATGAATTGCAACACGTAACAACTACATATACACCACACACTACACCCTCACACGATCAGAAGTTACACCGTATGAGAGTTCAACTTCAAAATGATCAAAGCGCTGCACAATTTTCCAAACAATTGTTAACTGTTGGAAATGGGAAAGTCCCAGTTGATGCGACATCTGGATTAATTACTCTTACCAACGACTTTTGCCGATTTGTAGACTCTCAATTAGCTCTTATTAAAAATGTTTCCCCAAACATTAGTGAGAATTATCAGAATTATGCTTGGTTAAGACAACGAGCAATTCTTGCCGCAAAGAATAATGATGTACACGCACTGAATTTCACAATTAAATCAAAAATTGCTGGCGATTTGGTGACATACAAATCCGTTGATTCCATAACAAATCCCGATGATGTAGTAAATTATCCAACGGAGTTTTTGAACTCTCTGGAGTTACCAGGACTTCCACCACATAACTTGCAACTCAAAGTTGGTACAGTTATTATGATATTGCGTAATTTGAATCCACCGCGACTTTGCAACGGTACTCGACTTTCGGTAAAAAGACTTATGCCGAATTTGATTGAGGCAACCATTATTAACGGAAAGTACGCAGGTGAAAATTTATGTATTCCGCGAATACCAATGATTCCGACTAATCTTCCGTTTGACTTCAAACGATTGCAATTTCCAGTTCGCCTTGCGTTTGCAATGACAATTAACAAGTCGCAAGGCAAATCGCTTAGTGTTTGCGGGATAAATTTAGAAATCATTGTTTTTCACATGGGCAGTTATACGTTGCGTGTTCACGAGTTGGGAAACCATCCGATTTGTTTGTGTTAACGTCAGACCAAAAAACAAAAAATGTGGTTTACCAAAGAGCACTTCAATGAAACGGATAATTTGCGAACACGCATAACGCTTCGATTCAGTATTTACTTTGGATTCACTTTCATTTACTTAGAGAAGTTCAACTAAATAACACTTCATTTTTGTAATCGAAATGAATTCATTACTGTTGTGAAATGAAATAAAATTTTTCCTTTTCAAATATAAAACAAAACAAAAATTGTTCTTCATCTTTTAATCACCAAACGAAATGTTACATAAAACGAAGCCATCTGGTGGCGAAACGGAGTTCGCCGGGTTGGCTAGTAACTTATAATTTTGCCTAATGTTTAATGTATTATGTACAATTGATCGCATCATACCAAACAAATTGTATAAAGAATTTAGTGAATTGACTTATTTTTTTTTTTTTAAATAGATGGACCCTGTTGTGGACACCAAAAAAAGTCGATAAAAATTAAAGGAATTCAACACAAAGACGACGTTTTTCATTACTCATACCAATCAGAATGCTTGCATGTGAAGTAGCGTATTATAATTAATTTTGTTAAGATTAAAGAAGCTTGACTAGAAAGACGTAAAATACATATAATCAATAACGTTTCTTATTTCTTTCTTATCCAAACACACGCATTAAATACAAAAAAACCAGGGTTCCTACAACCAGACATTTTTCGAAAGGACCAACAAATTATGTTGTGCATATATTTTGTTTAAAGCGAAAATAAATCATAAACAACAATGACAAGACTGCAAGGAAAACGAAACACTAACATTTTTAGACACAATTTTTAATTTTAGTTTCAAGTTTTTTTCATTCAAATTGTTTGTATTATGCTCTTAGATCCTACACCAATATAGATATTTGTTTCGTTATCAGCACGAAAACTTAGTTTCAAGTTTTTTTCATTCAAATTTTTTGTATTATGCTCTCAGATCCTACACCAATATAGATATTTGTTTCGTTATCAGCACGAAAACTGCGTATTGACAACAAATATGACTCACAATACTCAGATCAGAAGCATCTGCTTGCTGGCTTGCTGTTTACGTGTGGGTGGTTACAACTAGACACTGTCCACATCCGGCACCTCTCCCTTAAATTCAAATTTCCTTCGCTGGATCGGCTGATTTGCCCAGTGTGCATTGTAATGGTATTCATTAATGGTGTTATAAATATGCATTTTATGGTACAACCCCAAGACAGGACATACCTCAGAAGGGAGTACAAGATAAACATACATATGTTAAATCGCTTAATCCCAATTGAGGACAAATTAGTTCTTTGACAAATCTATATATGTACATATGTCCATACATATGACCATATAAATGTTCATAAATCAAAACACTGGTCTCAGGGTCTTCAAATGTTCCTTTCGCTATGAAAAAATAAAATAAAATATATAATTTTAGCCCGATTGGAATACGTTTAAAGGTGCAGATCTGAGGTCAAAGTTCATAAAATACGATATATTGACCAGGTTGTATAGCAGCTATACCTTATATCGCTCTGATCGAATTGATTTTTCTTATATAATTTAGAATTTATAAGAATATAATTTTCTCTAAAAATTGGTTAATATATAGGCCCACAAAAAATAGTTAAACGAGAAGGAACGTGAGTCGCTTCTAGTCGCGACTCTACTTTTATACCCGTACTCAGTCAGTATATAAATTTATGAGCCTATGATTAAAATTAAAAAAAAATTTTAAATTTTACATTTTTTTTGCTACATTTGTTAACTACATCTACATGTAAAATGTAGATACTACATCTAGAACAAATATTCTACATCTACCATTTAGGTTCTACATCTCCTCCGCTAAGGGTTGCTCGCGCTTTGCACAGGGCAGAGTGTGTGCGAGCGAGACAGAGAATGATAGCGTCAGCAACGCCAGAGGAAATGGGGAAAGCAACTCAAAATTAATTTCTTTATTCTGGCTATAATTATGATCCGATCTAGTTCAGATTCGGCAATCTGATAGATATGGTCATTCTCTACGATACTGCGTTTTTAGTTTTATCGTATCTTCAAAATTGTAGATGCCACAGATTTTCGTCCTTTGTGAAGGCGGAAGAGGGCGGGGCGAAATTTTGAAATACACTTGTAACAGTGTGATATCACATGAGTCTCGAAACAAAATTTGGTTGCTCTAGCTTTTATAGTCTCTGAGATCCAGGCGCTCATCGGGACGGACAGACAGACATGGCTCTATCGACTCGGCTATTGATACTGATCAAGAATATATATACTTTATGGGGTCGGAAAATTTTCCTTCTCTGCGTTACACACATCCACTTTTACCACAAATACAGTATACCCCTTAACTCTTTTTAAGTACGGGTATAATAACTCTTTTGAGTACGGGTATAAAAACGACAAAAACCAGCCGCTCCCTGACATTTCATGAATTTGTGACTGCTCTAGTCGGTGGTTTTCGCAAATGTTATCCTATTTGCCTAATTTTTTTACCATGTTGTTGGTAAATCAATTTCAAACAAAAGAATGTACTAAGTTTTTTATTTCATAGTCATATACTTAAAAAAAATGTTTTTCAGTATGACATGTTGGAAACGCGTTTTCGGTAATTTGATCAAGTGGAAGAAACAATTAAATTAAAATAGAAAAATAACATTTTATAGCCAAAACTAAACTTTTTGCAATAAGCTAATTTGTTTTTAATAAACTTATAACAAAACCAATATAATATAAACATTTATTTTAATTTAATAATAAATTTATATTTTGTGCTACCACCCTTGGGAAAGGGGCAAGGAAATAGTGTGGTATTATAAAAACTAGCCTCAGGATCGGTTTCAAAATCGTATTGAGATAGGATCGGCTCGAACTATTCAGCAAAGACCAAAGAAGGTGGCTTTATTAGTAGTGACAGCTAAAAGGAAACTCCAACAATTTTCGAAAGAGAAAAATCGCTTAAAGGGTTTGAAGGAAAAATCAACTTAGGGCGATTCATACATTATTTTGTCAGATCAGTTACATAAGCTTTAATTTTCCAAGCTATAATGTAATTATAAAAATCCTTCTGCTTTTTGTATTAAATCTGGCATCTGACGTACGTTACTGTCAATACGTTAGCAAATTCGGGGTAATAAATGTTAAATAGTATACCGGGAAAATTTTCTGGGATTTTTTTATGCGTTTCAATATGTTTGAGAGACTGTAAACAACTTTTATCAAGAATCATCTTTTTTATAGGAGATAATAGTAAAGGAAAACATGTCCATAAGTATACCAAAACAAATAACTTTAGCTTTTCATGAAATTTTATGGCAATCGGTTAAATAATATTGAAACAAAAGTATATGGGAATAGGATTTGATTGACTTTTAATAGTGTTGTCATGGTAGACATTTTTAAGGAAATTCACATATGTAGTTGTTATTTATACCGCAACTACATTTATTGCATAAATAAATGGTCATAAACGAGTCTCAAGCTTTTAACATCAAGTATCGGACTATTTTAATAGTTCTGTAGACACTCTCCAATGTGCGCAGAACAGTGTCCAAAATGTTCAAGCGCTCTCTTATGTTCGACGAACAGTCTCCATAAAGTTCTGCATGCAAGGTAAGTATTGAAGTACACTATCAAACACAACAGCAAATTAAGTTATGAAATTAAAATCTTTGGGGCTTCGAAAAAAGAAAAGCTGCTAAAAAAAATAGGTTGGATAAATTTAAAAAAAACTGTAAATATATTGTATATAAAATAAATTAATATATTAGTAAAAATGATGAGAAAATGGTTTTGCGCTCCTATTTTTTCTCTCGTCTAGTGCGTTCCGTATTTCAATGTGGGTACAAAACTCTATACCTCGTGGTCGCAACATACATACCTTGTTTTTGAGCGCTATGCAACAGCAAACATTTTTATCGAACCACAACCGAGAGAGCAGGTTCGTTCGCACCGTTGTGGCCGTTTTGGATTATAAAATTTAAAATTGTAGCTCACAAATCTCCGGTAATAACTCGATCTGTACATCATATGCACGTCGGCCGCGGACAACGAAACAACAGAAATTTTGTATTGTGTAAACTTGGTTGTTTGTCTTTTTGAAAAAGGGAACTGTCCGTTTTGAGTAAATAAAATCCTAATGCCGACCTGCCAACGACGGAACGGAAGGTGCTAACTCGGCCAACTTTTAAAAACTACCGCGCGTGTTATAGAAAAAGTAGATAGTTTACATATGATATAGAATTAATTAATAGAAAATAAATAGTTGATTGTGTTGTGATGTACATATCTACATAATAGGACTGGTTTTGGCTTGATTTCAGTGAATGCCTGATTGGACTGCCTCTTAATATTAGAGTCATGATTTACATACCCAAGGAATTTAAAATGAATAACTAAAAAGGACATTTAAAAATTACAATGCTTTTTTTTGTGAAATTATATTGAACTATGCATGAGGAATAACATCAAAAATATTTATACCACAAAATGAACATGCAGGATCTCCGAAGTCTGACTGATCAAAAGCTTTAATGATAGTCCATTTAGAAAATCCATATACATACATATGTACATATAGTACATTCAACATGTTTTATACCATTACCCCATACTAGTATAAAAAATAGAACTATAGCCTATTTAGTAAGCTTGAAATTAAAAACGGGATAAGTATTCCCGTCATTTTTAAATACCAAGCAATTCAACGCTAAGGGAAAATACAAAAGTGTCTAATGCCTATCTCGTATGACGGAAATTTATATTTCTATGATTGTGAAAATAAGAATATCCCTATTTAATCACAACACACGTGTACTCATAAATATCTCAGTTTGTAGCGGAGCTAATATTGAATTCCTTGGCTGATCTATATGTAAATATGTACATACATGTATGGATATACATATATATATTTGTTTGTCTGACAGACTGATATCATAAAAGCACAGTACAGACAAACCCAGATTTCTATATTCTAATTTTTAATTGATAATTTGCTTCGATAGTTGCACAATAACATAGTAACCCAATGTCGTGTGAGTATTTTTTGTATTTGTTCCTACATACATACATGAATGTATGTACATGTGTACATATTGATTTACCTAAAGACACTCGTTCTTGATCATCTTTGTTCTTTTCTTTCTTTCTTGGCAAAGACCAGCAGTCAGAATTCCGTCGCGTGTAATATGCACGTCCGGAGGTCTAATATTCATACATACATATGTATGTATGTACATATGTACTAGAGGTATACACAAACCCGAAAATTCTACGTCGGCTAAGCTAGCACATATTCTAATTTAATATATGCGATGGGGAGTAGGCCCGGTTGTGGACCTAGTTTTGTTTTTTCCTCATAACTTTTGATCAATTTCATATTATACAAACATATGCGTACCAATTTTAAGCTAGAGGTATTAGCTAACTATCAGTGAAGAACTAAATTGATTCCTTCATTCAGAAAAAAACGTATCAAGAATGTATTAAAAGTGAAGGGACCTTTTTTCGAGAAAACAAAATATAGACCTAGTTGTGGACCACCCTGAAAAATCCGCTAAAAATTAAAAAACATGGAATAAAAACAACAAAAAAAACGAGAAATTTAAAATTTTTTTACTTTAAGAACCTACTGGATTAAAGGAAAAGAAGGATGGCACTTTTTAACAATAATCATCGTAGTCAGAGTCGCAGTGCTTGCATGTGATGTAACTGGCACGCATATTAGCGCATCGTCTAGAATCGATATCAAGCTCAAAGCTCTGACTAATTTACAGCGGTGTAAATGTTGCTATTTTGTACAACATTACCATGAACAACTATATTATGCAGTTTTGTAACCAAATACACGCATAACCGGGCAAAACAGAACATTTTTCCAAGAACCAAAAAAATACATATCTTGTGCATATATTTTGGTTAAAAACGAAAATAATTCACAAACTACAATGACCACAATACAAGGAAATCGAAACCCTAAAATTGTTGTACAAAATTTACATCCATTTTTAAATTTTTTTTACATAAAATTTACTTTTAAGTTTTGTTTCCCCCATTTTTTTTATAATGCTCACAGCACCTAGACCAAAGCAGCTATTTGTTTCGGTATAAGCACAAAAACTGCTTATTGTTAACGAGTATGACTCCCAATACTCAGATCAGTAGCATCTGATTGCTGTCCAAGTTTTTGGGGGGTGGGTCACTACTAGTACCTGGTCCACAACAGGGCTCCTCCTCTCCCATACATTTATTTATTTGTATGTACATATGTACATACATATGTGTGTGTAGGTACGTATATTGAGCATCAAAACCACTAGAAAGTGTGCCTACAGATTGTATAACAATATCATCATGTGTGTGTATGTATATCCAGTGCCATTTTTCATCCCTTGGTAATACCGTCAACGATCAGAGCAGACAGGGCGCTCTTCAGAAGGCTAAATTGAAAAACCATTCAGAATCCCTTTCATGCTGCTTTTTAGCAGCTTAATTTTTATCTTGCATATTGTATTTATTTATTGAGATTCAACCCAAATCAAGCACAAAAATGATGACGGGCATGTTTTTTAACGCCTTTTCGCTAACAGAAACTACAAATAAGCATACCAAGATACATTCATACATATCCATTTGTACATACATATGTATGTATGTATGTACAAACGAACACAATTTATATGGGTATATGAGTGCAATTTCCCAGATATGCACATATTAGTTTCGACGTATATTTATTTAGTATACACATTGGATCATGTTTTATTAACATTTTTTTTACAGAAGTACATATTTATGTATATACTGTTAATCGGTTTACATTTTCAATTAAATATCTCCCCCGAAACCAAGTTGTATGCATACATATGTTTTATAAATGAAGGAAAAGGTCTAACTGTGACTACTTATTTCAGAACTATTTTTCCTTAAAATTTACCCTTGGCCATTAAATACATACATAAATACCATAAGTGCAAAATCAAACAACTCCCGTTTACTGTTGAAAACCAATAGCAACAAAATGCAGAACTCCCAATCGTCTTGCGCGTGGTATCTGCCATGGTCTCTGGCCGCGCAGCAGCATCAGCAAAAAATAATGCAAATTCAGGAGCCGTTTTTGGATAAAATGGGAACTTCGTCGGTGGGAGGTATTTTCGCAACTCAGCCTCAAGTCCAACAACAGCTCTCCCAAAACACGGCAGCAGCTCTTCCGTCGAACTATCAGCAGCCGACTTTGCATCCTAGCGCGGCTGCCGGAACCCACTTCCCGATGAGTTCTGCATATAATTTTGGGCCAACATTACTAAGTACAACCCAGTTGGCGAGCTACCCAGGACAGCTAAATCCGTGTCCCCAGTCACACCACCACAGCCACACACAAACTCATATGATGCAATCGTCAATGTTCTCGTCCTTGCCTGTGAGTGCATACTATGCACCAGCTTCTGGAGTCTCCGTGGCCCAACAACAATCACTTCTGCCATCAGCTGGACCAGGATTGACCCATCAGACATCGTCTCTGTCTATGACAGTACAACCTCCCCAGCGAGCATCCTCGTCGGCATGCGCGATCGTTCAGCCACTTAATTGCCTGCCACAAGATTTTCGTCACCTGTCGTCTATTAACATTAATATGAGCAGCGTTATTGGACTTAGGAACCAAGGATCTGCTCTCTCAACCATTAAAGTTGTACCAAATTTTGAATTGTTGATAAAAAAAAAGGTAAGCTGCTCTTAATCATTTGTCATGTTTAAACGAAGATACCCATTGTTATTTACTAGAAACTAGTACTGCCGGGAAAAATGATTAATTTATGACGGACTGGGATATAAGGTGTGAATGCATTAATGAAGCCTATAAGTAATGATAGACTGTAACATATGTTTTCTTTAGATCAACTAGTACATTCGTGTACAGAGTATTGAAACTATCTAGCGCAGTGGTCGGCAACTTGCGGCTCGCGAGCCGCATGCGGCTCTTTCGCTGTAAAGATGCGGCTCTTCACTTCCATTAATAAATATTAATAATTATATTTAATTTTCAAAACATCAACAAAAAAATTTTTTTAACGAAAAATGTGTATGTTTTTATATCAATGAATATTATTCTCTATTAAAAGCTATTAATCGAAAAAAAAAATATATTGATCTTCTTCAAACACCATAATATTAACTCAAACATTTGAGAGTGGCTCTTTGAAAAATGGGATATTTTGTAAAGTGTGAATTTTGGCTCTTCGGTCTCAAAAGGTTGCCGACCCCTGATTTAGCGGATATTTATCATAATGTTCGTATTTATACATTTCAAATTCTTTTTTTTCGGCATTGACGACAAAATGATTATTGAAAATTTGTTGTTTGTTATTCAAATCTGTGCCACAGACATACTACATATGTACATACATACATAAATACGTCTTTGTTACTATGTTTATACTTTCCGATTTTCCGCGTCGCTAAAGACTAGTTTCGTTTTTCATTGACTGCATTTTGAAATTGGATAATTTCGTAAGCAAAATGTTCAGCGGAGAGCGTTACCTGTGTTAGTCAAGGTCTTCAGCATAGCCAGACGCTCATCATATTGGCAGTAGCCACGATGTTTTCCCATTGTTAAGTGAATACTTCATGCATATACGAGTAAGTGTAATTTACAGATTTGAATGTCTATGACTCCACACTAACGACCGTATGACCATGAAAATAAAGTACATAAGGTGAAACTAAAGGCACTATAATAGTGTTTATAATCAGACGCTGGCTGACAAATCTGCGATTGTATTCGCATGTAATTATGTATGTACATTAGAGTTGGCCGAAAGTGAAAATTTGTGTTAACGGATTCTAAAACGAAGGTAAACAATTTTTTTTTAATCGGTTAACGTTTGCATGGTGCCCAAAATATTTGCTTTTGGCCAAGTTAGGCAAAATTTTAGTGTATGTATGTTTAGTTAAGGAGTCTTTTCGCTCTTTTTAACATTTTGTATGAAAAACAACGAATCTTTAATATTGTTTGACAAAAAACCATATCCGACCGCAAGTTACTTTTTGCACATAAATTCTTTATAATTTACGGTCCATCAAGTGTACATATATGTAAACATACATATACCCAAATTTTTCCTAACTTGTCAAAAACCTTCGTTTTAGAATCCCTTGACACAACTTTTTATGACCGGGCTGACTTACAAAGTTAAAAAAAAGTTGGGCTTTCGGCCCACTCTAATGTACAAACATCCATATGAACATATGTATGTACATATGATCTTTAGCATTCTTCCATTGTACGTATGACTGCAAAACCAAACTGGCAAGATTCCTTTTCTGGCCTTTTCAAAGCAGCTAAAATCTTAAAATAAAATAATCTTAAGATACATAAGTAGTTCCACACAACCGTTACTGGACAAAGTTGAGTTGATTGTCGCCAACCAGCTATTCTTAAAACCGGCTGCTTACAAAGAGTTGCACAGGCCCATGTTGAATGCATTTTCCAACAAATTGCTGCACTCATTTGTTGCGTTAGTATAAACAAATTGTATAGGCATAGCATTGCTAAGCTACATTTTAATGCAAAAGACAAGTACTCGTACACCTTCTAGCTATATCGAAGCGTTGCACCTGCTACTTATTAATTTTATTTCTTTCACATGCAACCCTTGAAATCGTGCGACTTAGTTTGAATTCGGTTATAATATAAAACATATGCTTCCAAAGCTTCAAATGCTTCCAAAACATTGAATTGGTATTGAGTTGTTCTTTTTTGGACTTCTACATAGTCTCTAAGGTTTTTTACCCATCTAAAATTTTGGGCAGACATCTATATCCTACCACAGGGAAGACCGGTCAAAAGCAAGTCTTTGTGGGAAAACTGTTTCTTTCTCTCTTGCACAAAAAAAACCGTGTCGGATTTATTTACTTATGTACATACATACGAGTACATATGAATTTATGTACTGTTTTACCGCGGAAAAGAGTCCTGCATATGAAGCTTGTGAACAGATTGTTTTTTTTTAAGAAGAACAAATAACTTTTGCAGGCAACCTTCCTAGCTTTGTCCTTGCCTAATAGGGAACATATTTTCTGTAGCAAACATGCAATTATTCCAGCTAATTAACGCATTTTTATAAATTTCTATACAATCCAATGTTTATATAAAAAAATAAGTATAAATAAACATTGAAACACTACAAGACAAAATCGAACTTTTTTTTTATTCAAGGATCCAAAACGACTTTTTCTGATAGATATGGGGCTTTAAAATTGTTTGAAGAATTATGGTTTTTTTCTATGGCAGAACTTTTTTTTAAGAATTTTTTAAGTCTGGTATTTTATAAAGATTTTTTCAGAGGTAGCACTTCTTTTTTCACATAAATCAAGTATATTCTGTCTGGTGGGAAGAACTTTTCTATTCTGGAAATATAATTAAAACAGCTAGAACATAAACCCAAACACTTTGTGATTTCAGCTTACCGTCTGAAAAATATTTTTTTGACTTTAAAAACGCAGGAAAAGTCGAAAATATTATATCCCATGTTTTTTATTTTTTATTGTATAGGCTAACGAATTTTAGCTCCAAAGTATCTCCATAGATTTTAATGAGCAATACCTTAAACGACGCCTAAAAAATGAACCTATACAATAAAAATAAAAACATATAATATTTTTCGACTTTTCCTGAGTTTTTAAAGTCAAAATTTCGTAAAAAAATACTGCGCAAAAATCATAATTGTTGCATTTGAATGCTTTATATTTCCCAGACGGTAAGCTGAAATCACAAAGTGTTTGGGTTTATGTTCTAGATGTTTTAAATATATTTCCAGAATAGAAAGATTCTTCACAACCAGACAGAAGATACTTGATTTATGTGAAAAAATAAGTGCTACCTCTGAAAAAAAGCTTAAACAAAAAATACCAGTTTTCGAATATTCTTCAAAAAAATTCTGCCATAGAAAAAAACCCATTATTCTATAAAAAATGTTAAAGCCCTATATGTACCAGAAACAGTCCGTTTGGATACTTGAGGACAAAAAAGTTCGATTTTGTCGAGTAGTGTTATCAATCTAAAATAAGTAGCAGTCTTCATTCATATATATTGTTCTTGAAAACTGTTAATTAATAAAACTGTGGGTTGGAGTCACGTGCTGTTTTCCAGACAGGTCGGTGCTGGCATTCGTCCGTCCAACATCACCTTGCGTAACCGTGTGATGCGAAAGCGATGAAAGGAAGCGTGTCGCAAGGCTCTTGCACTTTGCCCCTGCCTCTCTTCTGCTGTACGAGGTAGCCCAATCAGCCACGGTGTGGGCGTACACATAAATATTTTCAGTGGTCTGCTGGTTCTAAAATGTGACACGATTTTCAAGAATGCCACTGGCATTTACTTTGAAGCTAGTATACCAGAGTTAAGAACAACTGATTCTTACGAATTTATAGACGGAGGAAAACCTGGGTATAAATAAACCAATTGAAAACAAATGGAGGCCATAGATTTTGATACCCCTTAAATCGAACCTGACATTTCAATTAATAAAACCCTTTACATTTATGTAGCTATAAATATCTGAATCGTCTTATTAAATTGATCAGATGATATTTGGGTATAAACGTTTGCCTTTAACTAACTAACTTTTGTTATACGTAAGTCACCAAACGTCTGTAAACACAATGTACTCGTCGACATATTGTGAATTCGATATAATTGGATTTGAATTTTAAGTACATGTTATATATTATAAGTACAGCTATCTCTAGAAATATAAATTAAAAACGTATAACACATTTATGAAATAATGTGTGTGTGTGGGGGGAAAATAAAACTGGCAACAGGTCTCTGCTGTTATATGATTTAATTAATTTATACATTCCGTTATTGGGCAGTTCCCATCTATGAGAAGAACTATAAAACGTGCAGGTTCATTCATTTATCTGCAATGCCAATGATCGCAGATATTTAGAAAAAGTATCATTTTATGCGGAATCGGGAAATAATTGTTTTTATTTTCATTCATGATTATAATATTTGCGTTGTAACCACATGTTGACAACGCAGAGATCTCCGCTTTTATATAGGGTATATATACGTATATTGTTGATGCGCATCATCAGCCATCGAAGAAACATTTCCTGTTTCCACGTAAACTAATCCGTAATCCGGCTGTAAGTAGGCGGAGCCCGCCCAGAGCGGATAACTCTAGTCTAGTCTAGTCTACGTTAAAGCATTTTTATATCTCAAGGTACATATGTATGTACATACACACTATTGTGGTGCCGTAGCCAATTATCCATCGTGATGATCCTTTAAAAACTAGTCTAAATGTATTTTTATTGTTTTCATGTGAAGTAAATAAATATAACATGCTAGTATATTTTTCTCGTATGTAAATATGTCTCATTGTCTACCAAACACAGAAATTTCACACCCAAAATGATTTGATCGTTGTCAGTCTTTACATACATATGTATGTATGTACATATACTCGTAAATAGCTCATAATACTAGACGTTTATCAATTTTCATACGAGGTGCTCGTAGAGTACAAGTAAATTCCATTGGTGACTCCATAAAGTTCATACAAATGCAAAAATGTATATCAAGTATAGACAGATGTTGGGTTGTTTTAGTTTCTAATCAAATTTTAAATTTTTGGAATATCTTTGTTTATGAATATCTTACATAAGAAATGCCGGCTACTGCGTTCTTCTTGGTTGGTTCTTACTTGGTTATTTACTTTCTTGATGGTATAGAAGCACATCTAAGTTTAGGATGGATATTTATATGATCGGTGACTATTATGTGTATCTTTTGTCCATTGTCGTGCACACGTATTTGTACATTTATGCTTACATTTTCATGTAAACACATATCAGAACACATATCAGAACGATTGTATTTGTGAGATTGCTTCAGGGGATTTGACCGCTAGGCTGTATTGGCCGTCATCTTTCGTGGTATGTGGCTCTCCCGCGCGGCTTTTCAGGCATGCAGCATCTTTTCATCACTCGTTGGGCGCACTGCCAAAGAAAACAAAGAACAAAAATAACATAAAACGTCAGCGGATAGTCGCTCTGGGAAGGCACCCTGAACACATAAGCGTCGAAGGCAAGTAGATATTCTCAAGTGTTCAAGTCTATATACTATTTGTAGAACAATATTTAGGTATTCTAATGAGCTTACGTAATGTGAAATACTACGGTAATATTAGTACTCAGCCATCTTGCCAACAAGAGGCATTTCGATCTATTCTATAAAGAAATCTGGCAAGCAAGAATTGGGTGTAATATGGGTATAATCGATACTCAACAGGCAGAGAATGTCCGAACAACCCTAATGCTAAAATAAACACAGTAAGGAAGCTATCTTCTGCGCGCCGAAGCTCATACTTTTACCCTTTAAGTTGGCATTTCCACCGAAACGTCCACCTTTTGAGAAAGGTTGCCAAATTTGAATCGATCTAAACGCCAAACGGTTCCGAACCGCAGAATACGTTATTCCATTTAGGTAAAGAACCATTCAAAGAAAATATTAAAAAAAACTCTGGAAAATTCAAGTATTTATTTTTGTAAAGTCACGTCAAGTACAACAAATTTAAAATTATTATGTGAAGCGGGAATGACGATTAAACTTTTCTTATCGATCCAATAAAATAAAAGTGTAACATTTTGCATAGCAAAATATGCAACGGAATTAAAGTTATACTTTGATAACACTAGTCAACACGACATTTCATTTGCAGTCAAAAATGACTTTTTCTAAAAGATTTCGGGATTTTAATTTTTTTAAAGAATTATGGTTTTTTTTTGTTTTAGTTTTTTTTAAGAATTTTTAAAAATCTTTTTTTTTTTTTCAGATGAAGTGCTTCTATTTTTCACATAACTTAAGTATCTTATATCTGGTTACTTTGCAGTTCTGACAAGCTGACAAATGCAGCTATAAATCAGACCCAGAATCTTTGAAGCTGCAGCTTAACGTCTGGAAGATATTAAGCTTTTAAGTTCAAATTTGATCATTTTTTTCAGTATTTTTACTTTAAAAACTCAGAAAAAGTCGAATTAAAATCTATGGAGAAACGGTGGAGCTACAGTTCGTTAACCAAACCCAAAAAATTAAAAAAATGATCAAAAAATACCTTTTTGAAGGTTGCGGGCCCAACTTCCGGAATGCATTTGCTTTGTTCCCAATTGGCAGTTAGCAACCTTCCAAAAGGTATATGTGAAAAATAAAAGAACTACATACCTCTGAAAAAAGCATGAAAAAATACAAAAATTCAAAAATTATTTAAAAAAAAACTAAACAATAAATAAAACTACAATGTTGTTTAAAAATTTTTAAATCTCGAAATCTATCAGTAAAGTTATTTTGGGCCACAGCGGAAAAAAAAGTTCAATTTTGTCGAGCAGTGTAATTTATTGTAAGGCTTTTAGACCATGTATCCCCGTTTATTTTTACAGACTACACTTTAAAAAAAATATATTTTTCAGATGTTTTTAATTTAGCAAGCTAAAACGGCTGAAGGTCTCACGCTGCCGCGTGACATTATGCGTTTAGGCATATTTTGCATTAAATAGTATACATACTAGGTATCGTTTTTATGGTCGACTAAGGAAAAATTTTGTGCAAACGTTTGCCCAATTTTAATATACCCTCTTTACCCAACATATGTTAATATGTACATATGTATGTACAAATGTATGTACATAGCTATGTATGTATGTATATGAGATGAAAATACAGCTAACGGGTATTTCGTTTGCATTGCTAGCCCCATACTTGTGGTTGTCAGTCGACTTGAATACACAATTAAGAATAGAAGAAGAATAGCTTTGGAGTCCCAAACTTTGAAAGCAAAAACAAAAGAAAAGAAAGAGTTGTCCTCACAAAGGCTTGGTGAGCCGATAGTTCCCTGCAGTCATTTGATACATATGTACACACATATGTTGTTCGTTTTACGCTTGAGGTGGGTAATATTAATTTCGTTAGACTTTTGTAGCGCACAGAAGAATGTATCTCTGATCCTAGCGATGATCACTAATCCAAACTTATCGTTCATTTTTAAAGTATATATATTCTTGATCAGCATCAATAGCCGAGTCGATATAGCCATGTCTGTCTCTCCGTCCGTCCGTTCCTTCTGTCCGTCTTGTTTGTCGCTTAGTTCTCAGAGACTTTAAGAGCTAGCGCAACAAAATTTTGTTTCGAAACTCATGTGATATCACGCTGCTACAAGGGTATTTAAAAATTTCGCGTTGCCCTTTTCCGCCATCACAAAGAACGAAAATCTGTTGCATCCACAATTTTAAAGATACGATAAAACTAAATCTAAAACTAATTCTCGCTCGCACACACTCTGCCCTGTGCAGTGCGCGAGCGCCTCAGTGGGGCCTTGGCCATTTCAGCTTGCTAAATTAATAACTTCCGAACGAATCAAGATATCTTCATGAAATTAATTGCGTTTAAAAGAAAAAACTTTCAGAATTTTGTCTTCAAAAGTACATGGAGCTACAATATCGAGAAGCTTTACAATAAATAGCCAAAGTTGAACTTAGTTACCAGTGCATATTTTCCTATGCAAAATGATAAATTCCAAGTTTTTCGGATCGATAAAGAATTTTTAATGGCCTATTATACCATAAAAAGTTATTTTAAATTTAATTTTTAACTTAAACAGAATTTAAAAGAAAAGAAAAACGTCAAAATTTCGATTTTGTATGGGAATTTGAGCTGCGCCAGCCCATTTTTGGCCGTTTTTCGTGCGAGGTAGCGTCACTGTTATCGATGTAGAAGCCACAAATCCCAAAATCGCACGTATGGACCTTTGATTTAGGTAAAGAAATGTGCAAAGATCCCGTATAAAAAATATTTCGGAAAAGCAAAAATGTAGTTTTTTTTAAATTCAAGTCAAAGTTGAAAACAAAGAAAAATGTAGATGGTTTGGAAAGTACGTTTTCTCTGTGCAACAAAGCAGTTTTTCATTGAATATTGATAAAAATGAATGAAATGATACCAAAAACAAAATGATACCTTACACAGTTCAATTTTTATTCTACCTGAAAGATGCAGTATGTCAATAAAAGTTGAATAAATTGTTGCACGCGGAAATAATTTTCAACTTTGATTGCTCATATCTCCTAAACTAAAAGTCCGATTCTTTTAAAACTTTATTTTTGAAAGCTTTGAAAGACCCTGCAGTCATTTGATACATATGTACATACATATGTTGTTCGTTTTACGCTTGAGGTGGGTAATATTAATTTCGTTAGACTTTTGTAGCGCACAGAAGAATGTATCTCTGATCCTAGCGATGATCACTAATCCAAACTTATCGTTCATTTTATACCCGCACTCGACCCCATAAAGTATATATATTCTTGATCAGCATCAATAGCCGAGTCGATATAGCCATGTCTGTCTGTCCGTCCGTCCGTTCCTTCTGTCCGTCTTGTTTGTCGCTTAGTTCTCAGAGACTTTAAGAGCTAGCGCAACAAAATTTTGTTTCGAAACTCATGTGATATCACGCTGCTACAAGGGTATTTAAAAATTTCGCGTTGCCCTTTTCCGCCATCACAAAGAACGAAAATCTGTTGCATCCACAATTTTAAAGATACGATAAAACTAAATCTAAAACTAATTCTCGCTCGCACACATTCTGCCCTGTGCAGTGCGCGAGCGCCTTTGGCCATTTCAGCTTGCTAAATTAATAACTTCCGAACGAATCAAGATATCTTCATGAAATTAATTGCGTTTAAAAGAAAAACTTTCAGAATTTTGTCTTCAAAAGTACATGGAGCTACAATATCGAGAAGCTTTACAATAAATAGCCAAAGTTGAACTTAGTTACCAGTGCATATTTTCCTATGCAAAATGATAAATTCCAAGTTTTTCGGATCGATAAAGAATTTTTAATGGCCTATTATACCATAAAAAGTTATTTTAAATTTAATTTTTAACTTAAACAGAATTTAAAAGAAAAGAAAAACGTCAAAATTTCGATTTTGTATGGGAATTTGAGCTGCGACAGCCCATTTTTGGCCGTTTTTCGTGCGAGGTAGCGTCACTGTTATCGATGTAGAAGCCACAAATCCCAAAATCGCACGTATGGACCTTTGATTTAGGTAAAGAAATGTGCAAAGATCCCGTATAAAAAATATTTCGGAAAAGCAAAAATGTAGTTTTTTTTAAATTCAAGTCAAAGTTGAAAACAAAGAAAAATGTAGATGGTTTGGAAAGTACGTTTTCTCTGTGCAACAAAGCAGTTTTTCATTGAATATTGATAAAAATGAATGAAATGATACCAAAAACAAAATGATACCTCACACAGTTCAATTTTTATTCTACCTGAAAGATGCAGTATGTCAATAAAAGTTGAATAAATTGTTGCACGCGGAAATAATTTTCAACTTTGATTGCTCATATCTCCTAAACTAAAAGTCCGATTCTTTTAAAACTTTATTTTTGAAAGCTTTGAAAAATACTCTATCGAATTCGTGTATTGGATTTATCCAAAGCATTCAAAGAATGCATTGACTTTTGCCACCTCTTTGCGGCTGAGGCCCCACTGTGCGCCCTCTCGCGGAGGATATGTAGAATCTAAATTGGAAATGTACAAACTTTGTTCTACATGTATAATCTACATTTTAGATGTAGATGTGGTTAACAGATGTAGCAAAAATATGTAAAATGTAAAATTTTAAAATTTCTATTTAAATTTATATACTGACTGAGTACAGGTATAAAAGTAAAGTCGCGACTAGAAGTGGTTTGGCTATCGATAAGTCTCTGTTAAACATAACAGAGGCTTTTTTTGTATGAGCTTGCACTAACGCGTGGTTATAGCAGCAGTAAATTTCGCGCTTAACAGTACTAAGTGTAAACGAAATCACAGAAGTGGATTCCAGAGCGCGTCAAAATGAAAACTCATACTTTTTGCTGAAAAGTAAAACGCAAAGTGAATGTAAAAACCGGAGCCTGCCTGAATATTCCCCAAAGATCTTCTATTGGATTTAGGTTCGTGATAATCGCTGGCCATTGCCTAGCAAAAAGTCTTTTGTTTTACGTACCGTGTGGATTGGTGTTTTGTCTTGCTGGAAAATTCACTCACCACCGTAAAAGGGTCCAGCTTATTCAATGCGTGTTATTTCCAACAACTCAACATAAATGTCTGCATTTGTTCTGATTGGTATAAAAAGTGGAGACTTTCCAGCAAACCCAAATCCAACCCCAACCCTTAATGAAAAGCACTCCACCGTGGTTTTGTTTATGGCCGAGCTGCTGTGGTTGCCTTTTCTCGAATACTTTTGGCAGGAGTCATGGCCGCCCAAGTTTCATTTTTTTTTTCCTCCAAAAGTTACATTTTTTGTTTCGTCCGAAAATATAACTTAAGTTATTTCCTCTACCCTAAATTTGGACTTCTCAGCTAATTCTAGGCGGGCGGTTTTGTGGCGCGTCAATACCCCCGGTAGAGCATTGCTGGAATCATATGTAACCGTTTCGTTTAAAGCTTGATTTATATGTTTGGATATGTCAAGCTTCAGTTGTAAAGTCCAAAGTCCTATAAGCAAATTAAAAAGTGCACATATACTTCCTTCTCTGAGGTACCTTTCACAGCGTAGCAACAGTTGGTCAAAGTCGGAACACTTTATCATAAATATACATTGTTTCCAAAATAAATAAATATAGTTGGCTGGATGTGTTCTTGGGGAGTGTCATAAGCGCAATCTTAATTAATGTTTGAAAGGTATGTATGTTACAACATTAATGTTTGCAATTGAAAACAAATTTTTCTTCAAGAGTTTTGCAGTTGATAGTTTTAAGCTAAATGCTTAAGCTTAAATCCACCAAATTACCGAACTGAAAAACTAGTATTTAAAAATCCCTCGAAACTATATAAATAATAATAATATGATCATAGTAAAACAACTCCAGAAATAATTTGTGTATTCATGATGCTATTTTCACTCATTTATCTTACAGGATATATCAACCAGGGAGTCCGAAAAGGAGAAACTGAAAATTCCAGAAAAGAGGAAAACTGATAATAGCGATCCAATTAAGGATTTAAAAAAAGTAGGCATTTTTAAATTCGTATGCTTAATATTTATTTTGATTGGGTGTTTGTAACGCAAAGAGAGAGTCCCCTGCATCCACAGCCGAAATGCAGATAATGCTCTTTATGCGTTGAAAACATCTGATGAAAATCATAATCAACGCTATGTAAGCTTATAGTAATTATATTAACTATTTAAGGCCAAACTTGAAACTAAGGCTCTGAAAGCCAAAAGACCAGGATTTACGGATGAGCGATATCAAGAAACATCCTACTATGTTGAAAATGGTAAGATATTTGTTGACGAATGATATTAAATGGATTCTATAGATTAAGTGATCATTACAAAGGTCTTAGAAAAGTCTACCCGTACTACTTCACCTTCACAACGTTCACGAAAGGACGTTGGGTGGGAGAAAAGATTCTGGATATATTTTCTCGGGAGTTTCGCGCACACCCTTCTGAAGAGTACGAACGTTGTATTCAAGCAGGCACATTGACAGTTAACTTCGAGAAAGTTCCTATTGACTACCGGCTAAAACACAACGATCTTCTCGCTAATATAGTTCACAGGTAATTTTGCATTAACAGCTCTTCTATAAATACATATGTATATCCACGAAACGAATCAAGTTTGCGTTCCTTTGCAAGTAAAGTTGCTGTTAGTTACGGAAAACAAAATTATTTGTCATAGAAAAGATACACGCTCGTGATTCTATATACTATCATAATAAAATCACTAAGGGAGCTATCTTCTGCGCCCCCAAAGTATATAAATACATGCATCTTTACAAAATATCCCTTAAGTTAGCCAACCAAGCAAATTTAAAAAAAAATCTTACGGGAAAAGCCCACATGAATGTAAAAATTAAAAAAGATTTTCCCACCTCGACGATTAAAGCAAAGAAACTAATTTTCATACAGAAAAACGGACATGGGCTTAATTAACTACTTATATATGTATATATGTACAATGTAAATTATACCCACTTTTTAGTTACATATTTACTATTCGAACTTTATTTCTATAATTTATTTATTTAATTGGTTCGGGTACTTTGTACTTGCTACATTGCGTTATCAAAATCTTACAAATTGTAACATGCTCTCCAAGAATATGGGTACGGGTAAATCTGACCTCTTGCCGATACTCCAACAATTCTTGTAAGATGTCCGATAGTCCGACTTAGTTCTTGTGAACTAAGTAGAAAATTCAGCAGGCGGGAGCTTTAGACATGGAGGATTACGTTTTCATTGCTGGCAAAACATTTATTGATTATTGTATTTATATCATTGGACAATTGATATTAGTTTTTTAATTTGTAAAGCAATCCAACAACAACGAGAAGGAACGTGAGTCGCCTCTAGTCGCGACTCTACTTTTATACCCATACTCAGTCAGTATATAAATTTGTGAGCTTGTGATTGAAACTTTAATAAAAATTTTTAAATTTAAAATTTTTTTGCTACGTCTGCTTACTACCTATACATCAAAAACAACCATTAGGAGCGAAACTCGAGCCAAGCAATAATGTGCCTTTTCACGCACTCGACATGTTTTTGCGCTTGCACTATTGTGGCTGAAAGTTTCGTTCGAGCACGTTTTTATTTGGTTTTTTATTCTCGGGAATTCTTATTTAAGGGAGAAAAACAGGTAAAAGTAATTTTTTGAGTTAGCACAATTATTTAATTATACGCATCTGATAGAGAAAATTTAATAGCGGATTGTTAGTTTAGAAGATACATATGTACATATGTGTTGGAAAGAAAAGTTCTTTTTTAAACTATGCATCTAATTTTTGGTTTTTTGTCAAATTTTTTATAATTAAAAAAAATCTGACCGATCCCCAACGAGAATTCGGCGCATATTAAGATTTTTGTAATTATTACAATAGATTAGTTAGGTAAGATATGCTATTTTAATAATAATGTTTCATCTAATTCCACCAATGCTGCACCGCATATAATGATTATGTATCTAACGACAGATTTATGGCTATCCTTGCAGACACGAAGTTCCTGTGACATGTCATCCAATTAAAATTGTGCATATGAATGAGGACGTTGTAGTTGTAAATAAGCCTGCATCAATACCTGTAAGTGACTTTGACGACCGCCATCTTAGAAACGCAAATATTTTAAGCGCTGACTATCTCTGACTTACAATATATACAGTAGGCACATATATTATTCGGACACTCTTGTCACTCTACTTTAAGCACCTATAACTTGGCGTACGGTTAAGATAAACAGAAAAAGTTAATTTTATATCAAAGATCAACATTTCTACTACCCATTCCCAAATAAATATTTAAATTTTCTACTATGGTTTTCTTATAAAAATTAACTAAAGCAAAAAAGTCACTTTTTTACGCACATAAATTATTCGGACAGTCGTTAGGTTTTTCAAGTAATATTTAAATATTAAAGCTAAAAAATAAAATATAATTTTTTTTTGCCACATTCATTCTTTATGATGTCTATAAGTCCTCGGCACACCTTTTCCCCAAAGGTATTAGTGCCCTGTGCATTAATATTAACCCACTAAACAAGCAGAGCCATTTTTAAACATTCTTTCGATCAAATTTTGGGTTTCCCTGTCCCTTTTCCAAATTTCTGCAAACATGCTTCATGGAACTCACGTCAGGTAACTGGAGCTGAGTTTTCAGCTGGTTGCAGTGGAAAATTAGCGAGATATGATCAAATAAAGATGAATTTTTTCGGTATTTTTTTGGGTGGTACAAGACTGTCTTCGGATTATGCCCAAATTTAATGGCACATGGATGCAATTTGTCACTCAAACTATTATAGTTCATATCCTTACTAATGTTACTAGTAAAGAAGACCATTCGTACAGCTCCATCTGCACCTATACACCCACAAACTATTATGTTCCTTCAGCCATGCACTACAGTTGGTATCCCATTTTTCTCATCGATGGCTTAATTTACTTTTCGTAATATCCATCAATGCAAAATGTGTCCTATTTGGATTCACCAGTTCAATCACATACTCCATAAATGAATTTGGCTTTGTGTTCCTCCAAAAGTCTTGCGAAAAGTAAATTAGGCCATCGATGAGAAAAATGGGATACCAACTGTAGTGCATGGCTGGACAAACATAATAAGCTTTGTGGGTGTACAGGTGCAAATGGAGCAGTACGAATGGTCTTTATTACTAGTAAAATTAGCAAGGATATGAGCTAATATAGTTTGAGCGACAAATTGCAACCATGTGCCATTAAATTTGGACATAATCCAAAGACAGTCTTGTACCACCCAAGAAAATACCGAAAAAATGCATCTTTATTTGATCATATCTCTTGCCAATTTTCCACTGTAACCAGCTGACAACTCAGCTCCAGTTACCTGACGTGAGTTCCATGAAGCATGTTTGCAGAAATTTGGAAAAGGGATACGCAAACCCAAAATTTGATCGAAAGAATGTTTAAAAAATGGCTCTGCTTGTTTGAGTGGGTTAGTCATTACAGGCACAGGGCACTAATACCTTTGGGGAAAAGGTGTGCCGAGGACTTATAGACATCATAAAGAATGAATGTGGCAAAAAAAATTATATTTTATTTTTTAGCTTTAATATTCAAATATTACTTGAAAAACCTAACGACTGTCCGAATAATTTATGTGCGTAAAAAAGTGACTTTTTTGCTTTAGTTAATTTTTATAAGAAAACCATAGTAGAAAATTTAAATATTTATTTGGGAATGGGTAGTAGAAATGTTGATCTTTGATATAAAATTAACTTTTTCTGTTTATCTTAACCGTACGCCAAGTTATAGGTGCTTAAAGTAGAGTGACAAGAGTGTCCGAATAATATATGTGCCTACTGTATTTATAATCTGTTTTGAAGGTATATCCATGCATTTAAAATTAAATTAAATACGATACAATAATGTGAATACTTAGGTACCTTGCAGTTCTGATACGGACGCGAAAGAAAGATAAGCAAATATCCATAGATTTCCCTCTCTCTCATATTTTTAGTTTTCTCTACCTGCATTCGACCCTTATAGCCTGTTTACACTGAGGCGCATCATTGGATTTTCCGTTAGGCGGAACATGCGACAATGATGCCCATAAGAGCCCTGTGGATAGAAGAAGACAATCATGCGGCCGCATGTTTAATCATGCGGCGCATCATTGGGTAGTGTTGCCGTATTCTGTCTAGTATTTTTACAAAATACTGAAATTATTCAGAGTATTGCTATCGATATCCGTCGATACGACGGATATCGATAGCAAACAACTGTTTCTATCGTTTTTTGTTTTTGTGTTTTAGTAGAAAAATGATGCGAAAAATGATGCGGCTTTGGTGTAAACGCCTCGCATCATTTTTCCGCACCTTCGACAATGATGCGGCAGTGTAAAAAGGCTATTATAGCCTGTTTACACTGAGGCGCAGAAGAAGACAATCATGCGGCCGCATCTTTAATCATGCGGCGCATCATTGGCTAGTGTTGCCGTATTCTGTCCAGTATTTTTACAAAATACTGAAATTATTCAGGGTATCGACGGGGTATCGACAGCAAACAGCTGTGAATTTGTAAATTATATTTAAAAATTAAATATGAGCACTGAAAAACAAAAAAAAAGAAGTGGACAGAGGGGGCGGAAAATTTGTTAATGGACTTGTGGGCGGAAAATATAGAGGATTTGCGTGGGTTGCGCAAGAACACCCACATTTACGAGGAGATGGGAGAGGAATTTAAACAGAAATTCTAAGATTTCTCTCCAATAGAAATTAAAGCAAAGTTCGAGAATCTTTGGGATCTTTTGGGATGCACTGATTCAAACTTAAAAAAGTGCCACCTTTAAATTTAACTCGGCAGCTTGCAATTTTTGTTCGGTGAAGCCAACGATAGCTTCACTTGCTGTGGAGTCCTCCTGAACAAGCTCAATAAACAATTGGGTGCTCGTAGTGAAACTCCCAAATGCACCATTTTCCACATTTAATAATAAATCGCTCATTATTTTGGGAATTTCAATAAAAATGCGTTTGCTCTCTTCTTCTTGCTCACCGAGTTTGTTTACATTTGTAGGCCGAACAGCTGACAAATGCTGCGAAAAATGATGCGGCTTTGGTGTAAACGCCTCGCATAATTTTTCCGCACCTTCGACAATGATGCGGCAGTGTAAAAAGGCTATTACTCTTCTTCTCTCGCTCATTTCGTCTCCTCAAAGGGATGATGGAAGCAAAACCGATAAGTTGATGCAATATTTTGTTACGATTGTCTTTTGATTTTTTTTAGTTGTGCGTCTATTTAGATGTTTATTGCTTTTAAAAGTGGTTTTTCAGAGATTTTAATGTCAGGTAAGTTGATTCAGAGATTACAGTGCGCGATGTTAAATTAAATTGTTACATGGGTTTCGCAAGCCGCGTGGTCCCGTTAACCGTGTGCGTCGCTACGCGTGTTTGCATTTAATTGAAAAATATATGTGAAATTTTACTTATTTATTTACAGATCAAAAAGTCTCTGAAGTCTCTGGAAAAGGACCAATTGCCTCAAAAGTGTGCTGACGAAAAAGTAGTCTAGGACAACCTGGACGTGGCTTGAGGAAAAAAATGTTTAAAATCCCAAAGTTGAAATCAAAACATAACTCAGAAGTAGAGATCTGCGCGGGCATCTTTTTTTAGGCCCGGCCCGGCCCGAACACGAAATGAAATTTTTAGGCCCGAATAGGCCCGGCCCGGTCATATGTAAGAAGGGGCCCGGCCCGATACTTCAACAATTGACCATTGCATAAAAGTACACAAAAAATATACAAATAATTTGTATTTCTTAATTATAAATCAGTTACATTTTTTTATACAGAAATTTATCTAAATTAGCGCTTGTTAGCCTGGTCCTCCTGTCATTTAAAATAGACCGTCCAATCTTTATAAATATACTGAAATATACCATCCGACCCTCAGATATATTCGGAATATATCAAATATACTATTCAAAATATACCAAAAATATACCTCTTCGGGCCTAGCGGGCTTTTGGCTAACGCACGAAGCCCGCACGACTTTGTGCCAAACTCGATTTTGAGGCACGAAGCCCGCAGTTTTCATGACGAGGCTAGCGGGACACGAAGCCCGGCCCGGCCCGCGCCCATCTCTACTCAGAAGTAAGTTAAAAAAATATTACCTTTCGTGGCTAAATAATTGTTTTTATACCCGTACTCAAAACGAGTTAAGGAGTATACTGTATTTGTGGTAAAAGTGGATGTGTGTAACGCAGAAAAGAAAAATTTTCCGACCCCATAAAGTATATACATATATTCTTGATCAGTATCAATAGCCGAGTCGATAGAGACATGTCCGTCTGTCCGTCTGTCTGTTCTCAGAGACTATAAGAGCTAGAGCAACCAAAATTTGTTCCGAGACTCATGTGATATCACACTGCTACAAGTGTATTTCAAAATTTCGCCCCGCCCTCTTCCGCCCTCACAAAGAACAAAATCTGTGACAGCCACAATTTTAAAGATACGATAAAACTAAAAAAACAGTATCGTAGATAATCACCATATCTATTAGATTGCCGATTCTGATTCAAATCGGATCATTATTATAGCCAGAATGAAGAAATTAATTTTCAGTTGCTTCCCCCACCTCCTCTGGCGTTGCTGACGCTACTTATTCTCTTTCTCGCTCGCACACACTTTGCCCTGTGCAATGCGCGAGCAATCCCTAGCGGAGGAGATGTAGAATCTAAATGGTAGATGTAGAATATCTGTTCTACATGTATAATCTACATTTTAGATTTAGTTAACTAATGTAGCAAAAAAATGTAAAATTTTTATTTAAATTTCAATCATAAGCTCACAAATTAATATACTGACGGGTATATACTGACGGGTACGGGTATAAAAGTAGAGTCGCGGTTGTATATCATTTCAGGAGCATTCGTGCTTGTAGGAAGGCCCTACAGATAATTTAAAATAATTAAAACAACAAAAAATCTAGAAAACAAAATTAAATAAATATATGGACTTTTTTTGAATGAAGTGCTTAAATAAATTTTTTTGGTGGATTTCACTTATGAAACTATCCGTGAAATTCCGTTAAGTTTCATGAGAAGTGATTTCATATGAGACATTTCGACAGTGTCCCGAGTGATTTCATATAGGACATTTTTGGAAGTGTCCCGAGTCAAATCACTCAATTCAGTGAAAATTTCATATGAAATTTCATATTTCATATTTCACGAGTGAGAAAAGCGGACATGTCCATACAAATTTCATCTGGAGTTTCACCAGTGAGTCACCACAGGCTTAGGACATGCCGTGAGTGATTCACCGAATGAATCACAAGTGAAAATTGATTTTTTGGAACTGCAGGGTATTTATTAAAACTCTCGCATATATGCATATATATGTATATGTAAATATGTACATGAGGGTGTCGGTCGAAGAATATCGTTGATCTAAACCTAAAAGTTGAGTTGAGTTTGTTCAAGCGAAAATAGGATCAATATTTTATTTTAATACAAAGTTCAATTATTTGACCTATTTGACTAAAAAGAAAATACCTTTATATTAAATAAATATTTTGTATTGATATTTTAATATATCCTGTTTTGTATGTGTGTCTTTAGGTTCATCCTTGTGGCCGCTATAGGCACAATACTGTTGTTTTCATACTCGCTAAGGAATTTAACCTCAAGAATCTGCGCACAATTCACAGACTTGACCGGTTAACATCTGGCCTGTTATTGTTCGGGCGGAGCCCAAAGAAAGCACGACAAATGGAGCAGCAAATTCGTAATAGACAAGTAGAAAAAGAGTATATATGTAGAGTGGAGGGAATTTTCCCAGAGTAAGTTAAAGAAAACAATTACAAGTATATAAGGGCTCTTTCACAATTTTAATTATGTATTTTTTTCCTTTTAATTAGCGAAATCTTAGAATGTAAGGAACCCATTGAGGTGGTAAGTTACAAGATTGGGGTGTGTAAAGTCTCGCAAAGAGGGAAAGACTGTACCACCACTTTCCAAAAGCTTTCACAAAACGACAAAACTAGTGTGGTACTGTGCAAACCACTTACTGGACGGATGCATCAGATCCGGGTACATTTGCAATATCTAGGTGAGAGGAACCAGTGATCATAGCCCACGAGTAAAAAGCTTTTAACTAACGAAAATGTATTTTATAGGTTATCCAATTCTTAACGATCCACTGTACAATCATGAAGTATTCGGCCCGTTAAAGGGGCGTTTTGGGGATATCGGTGGAAAGTCAGACGATGAGCTTATACGAGATCTTATTAATATCCACAATGCAGAAAATTGGCTAGGAATTGATTATGATTCCGATATATCTATATTTAAAAATTCTAAGGACGAAACAGATGGGGAGAGCCTTAGTAGCGACCAAATTTTCGGTTGGTAAATAAATATAGATAAATATATAAAAAATTGTCTCCGATACTGTTAATAAATAGTACATATTTTTTGTATTTTTAATATAATTGTAGCTGTTCAGCATAGCGATGACGACGTGGGTGTGAATTCTCGCGAAACTACTCCGCCTTGCGTAGAACCTTCCCGAGCTGAAGTGGACGTAACAATATTAACACCTCCCAACGTTCCGAAGGAATTTCCATGTACTGATATAAAGGATCCTACCGAAGTTTCCTCAATACTGCAGACATCAGGTACTATCCACGCTGTCGAGGGTGGAAATTTGGATGTTGGGATTAAGCTAAATAAAATCACAACAGATGCGCATTGTTATGAGTGCAAGGTGCACTACCGTGATCCAAAGTCTAAGGACCTTATCATGTATCTGCACGCCTGGAAATATAAGGTTTGAGTGCAAAATTGTATTTTCAGACATTTATGAATAAATAACCTTTTCTTTTTAGGGTCCTGGATGGGAGTACGAAACTGAATTTCCTTATTGGGCTCGCACAAATTGGGAGAACTCAGAGTCTACTTAAATAGCAATAAATACTATCATATAAACTTGCAGAGGGGGACTTTGAAAAAATATTGGCAAGCACAGATGAAAGCATCTTTGACCACATAAAGTATATGCTTTCTGACAAACAACATGTGTCCTCTGTCAGCTTCTCTCTTCTGTCAGTTAAAGATAACTAACCGAAACATTTCACAGACCTCTCCAGACAGTTAGTACAGCCGTCAGGAACCGCCAAGATATAATAGTCAAAAATGTTTCTGTTAGAGGAAATGTCTCTCTTAATGAATATAATGTATCATGTACTTTTACAATCAAGTCAAATTTACCAAAAATCTGACGAATTTTCATTTAGCTGATAAAGCACGGATATGGAGGTATATCTGCAAGGGTATCAAATGCTTCGGCCCCCGATTTTTTATGTTTATAGATGTACATATTAATTTACTATAATCTTAGAGATACACACATATATATGTATGTATATACATATATATGCAGATGTATTTAAACTAGCATGAATTTACTCAATATAAATACATATGTATGTACACCGTGTAGCTCTAAGTAATTGTGAATGGTCCACGTAGGTCCAAGAAACAAATAGAAAAAAGTTAAACGGAAATTCTAAATATAATAGAATTCAAAATGTGCCTTTACGATTGAATATACATACATATGTATTGATACGTTTTACAATTCTATTGTATTTATATATATGTATATATACATATGGATATACATATATGCAGATAAAGACATTTGTTTATAGTCAATGTGGGTATGAAAACCTTATTAATAGAATCTGCATGTTTTCTTTTGCCTAGGCCTTAAATATTATATCTTATTTTAAAACCCCAGAAGTTTCAAATAAACCATTAGGTGGATGAGCTGAAAAGACATGAAAACCAATTTCAAGCATTTATTGCAGACGATATGCAGTCACATACTTAATACATACATACATACACACAAATACTATGTAGCTTAAATTATATTTGCAATTTTTGTATTTTTACTGACTGAACGTTTGATCATAGCAGAACAAGCATTCACTGTAGTTTAATGTTAAAAGTATTAATGAAACAGATACTGCTGACGGTATTCTTCGATTACACTACACGACAAAATCGAACTTTTTTTTCTTCAAGGATCCAAACCGACTTTTCTGATAGATATAGGTCTTTCAATTTTTTAAAGAATTATTTTTTTTTATATATATATATTTTTTTTGTTCTATGGCAGAACTTATTTTTGAAGAATTTTTTAATTCTGGTATTTTTATTTTAAGCTTTTTTCAGAGGTAGCTTTTTTTCACATAACTCAAGTATTCTACGTCTGGTTATGAAGAACTTTTCTATTCTGGAAAGATAACTTAAAAGGCTAGAAGTAAAGCCCAAACACTTTGCGATTTCAGCTTACCGTCTGGGAAATATAAAGCATTCAAATGTAAAAATGAGGATTTTTGTGCAGTATCTTTTACGAAATTTTTACTTTAAAAACTCATGAAAAGTAGAAAAAAACATTATAGGTACCAAAAAATACAAGTCCTTTTCGTTTGCTTTGTTTCCAATTGGCAGTTAGGCCCGCAAACTTCAAAAACTTCACAACCAGACGTAGGATACTTGAATTATGTGAAAAAGAGAAGCGCAACCTCTGAAAAAAACTTAAAAAAAACACCAGTTTTCAAAAATTCTCCAAAAAAAGTTCTGCCATAAAAAAAAAAAATATCACTCCATTTCTTAGCCACAAACCTTTAAGAAAAATTTGTTTTTGTTCCTTGAGGAAAAATCGTGTTGGATAGTGTTATTGGACAGGGTGTTATGACTTTGAACATATGCTTGAAGCGAAAGGAACGAAGCAGCTCTGACCAATACTACATAAGCATTTGTATACACTCCTCCACTCTTGAATAGGACACCCCATTAAATCAGGTTTCTATCACTCAATGCCCGCAAACCAAGCAAATTGAAGACTAAATTTATTTTTTAATTAAAGCCTATTGATTGATTGTAATTTACCAATAATTAAGATTTAGTTAAAAAAAAAAACCTAGAATTTCTAATTCCTAAAGTGTTTAAGAAACAATATTAACAAAGAAAAGTATTAATTTCAACGTGAAGGTGGCAATAATACAAAATAGCCCCCGATACATTTTTACCCATTCTTTTTTGCTTAGACTTTGAAGCATTGTTGTCACTTGATTTGACACCACATTTCGTCACTATTTTCGCCAAAAATTCGTGTCAATCCTAAACGAATTATTAAGCACACAGTGTCTTTTTTTTAATATTTCGACATTTACTTACAAATTTGGTTATAGCGTGTGGGCTTCTTCAGATTTTTTAACGCCTTTTAGCAATAGATAGCTTCTATTGTGCTTTAAATTGTCCTCGTTCCACCTCGGTTCAAGCTTTAAATTACATCATTATATTTTTTCTAAAATTAACCAGTATATTTAAAAAAAAATAAAAACCTTCTTTATTCCTTCTTTCATTTTTTCGATATTATATTTACAAGATTTTCAATATTTTTTTGTATAAATACTATACTATAGCTAAATCTTCCTTTTGATTAAACTAAAATCATTTAAATACCTTTAATTTTAAAAAATTATGTTTTTAACGTACCTGTTTTGCATGCAAAAGTCGATATACCTCTGACTACCATTTCTCTGAAACATCTTTGTTTTTCTGTTAGTCCGCCTGTTTCGGGAATTACAAAACAGCATAAGAAATTGTTGTTTTATACCGTTTCAGTAGTTTTTGCCTCTGAAGATAGCTTTTAATTCTTATTAAAATCAAGCAGTCTTTTCAATTATGACAATTTTATGTTTTTATTCATAAATTTAAAAGTTTATTTCTTTCTGAAAGTTTTTATTTCGAAAAAGATGAATAGGTAAATCGCACCATTAAGATTGAGGAATACTAAATGAAAGCCAATAAAATACTATTAAATGATGAATATTCAACATTAAATTGGCTACATGTAGGTATAAGCATAAAGCAATAAAAACAGTAAGACCATGAAATATATTAATAAAATTGTACAGTAGTTTCTTAGAAAAGTGTTTAGTTTCATTTTCGTCCTTATGGTAGTCCCGGTAAAATTTAAAAAAACGAGAAGGAACGTTTGAGTTGCTTCTGGACGCGACTCTACTTTTATACCCGTACTCATCTATATTATAAATTTGTAGAAAAAATCGTGTGTGTAAGGGTCTACCTCCCAAACGCGTGCACCAAATTGCATGCTGTTTTTTTTTAATGATAGCCAGAGAATGTGGCCTGGTTTTTACAAACAAATTTGTACTTTTCTATAAATAGGTTCCTTAAGAATTAAAAATTAATCAAAAATATCTTAAATTTGGTGTTGATATGATAGCCAGAGAATGTGGCTTTGTTTCTATACAAAATTTTGTAATTTTCTTCAAATAGGTTCCTTCAAAAATTAAAGATTAATCAAAACAAATTTTTAAATTTGGTCTAAAAATGTGTGTTTGAACTACTATTTCATTTCATTTTGTGTCATTCTGTAGAACGGAACATTTTGTGAAAGATTTTTATACCTTTTTTTATACCTTTTTTGTGAAAAATTGTTTTCTGAAAAAATTGCAATTTGTATAAGTATAATAGTTGCTTTTGAAAATGTGTGCGCTTAAAACCAACTAGTATCGAGACGATTAAGTTTGGGCCGGCGAACGCAAAATGCGTCACAAGTTGTGGCTTCGAGGAGCCGTGAAGGAGCCAAGACATTACACATCGCAATGAAAATAATCGTCTACGCACAGCAAGGTCCCGTTCAAATCAAAGGAACAATGATGGAACAATGATGCAACAACAACTGCAAATTAACGTCGTGATATACAAAATGTACAAGGTGTTGCGTTCGCGTACAATAGTGTCACCGATTACGCTTCTCATAGGCATATTATAATTGGTCCAATACAAACGATCCCTGTCGCCTTTGTCAGGCATATAAACTTAAAGGTGAAGCAGATGGGATGTGCTGTGCGAGTGGTAAAGTGAAATAGCCTGAATTAGGGAGTCCACCACAACCATTAAGCACATTACTTAATGAATTGACATGACATCTTTTGACGCAACAAATATCATAAGAGACAACTTCATGCCAATAGTTTTGTTTATGCAAATTTAACTTTTATTCTCATTCTTATTTTATTAAGATTCAAGGTCAACTGGTCACAAACAGTTGACGAAGTGGCAATAGTTATAGTTTGTGAGCATTTAATAATCGTGATATTGTGCCTCATCGTAGAAATGAACAACTTGAACGTGTATCCAAGACGCATCGCTGTTATGATGCACTACAATATCCCATATTGTTTTGGAGCGGCCAAGATGGCTATAATTTCAACATTAAAATGATAAAGCCTGTAAATGGTAAATTTATGAATAATTTATGATTGATTTTTATTTAAATTAAAATTAAATTTAATTAATTGTAGGTCGAGTAGGAATAAAAAAGTTAGTGCTATGAATTATTACGCATACAGTCTGCAGATACGGCATAATCAAGGCAACCACATATTGAGGTGTAGAGCACTTTTCCACCTGAACATTCTTACATATATGCAAAAATGGAATCGGAATGGTTAAATTTTCTTCGAATCAACCAAACCAAATTACGTTCCGAAGAGTATGTTCATTTGCGTGATGCCATTAACAACGATGGTAATGCACAAAACGATGGGACTATGAAAATATATCCGTCCCGTCATATGTTTGAGTACGCGCAAGATGCGATGTCATAATTTCGCCGTTACGGTCGACCAGACCTCTTCATCACCTTCACGTGTTATCCTCAATGGGAAGAAATCTCGGAATTATTGTTCGTTTGCCAAACATCGAAATATCGCCATGAAATTTTAGCTCGTGTTTTTAGACAAAACTTGAAGTCACTAATGGATTTAATTCTCAAACATAGTGCATTTGGGTCTGTTCCATGTTGGATGTATTCAATTAAATGGCAGAAACGAGGTTTGCCTCATGCGCATATTTTGATTTGGCTGATTGGAAAAATAGAGCCAAATGAAATTGACGATGTGATTTCGGCCGAAATTCCAGATCGGACAGTGGATCCTGAATTGTTTGAAGTGGTCACCAAAAATATGATTCACGGTCCATGTGGTGCGTTAAATTTGAATTCACCCTGTATGGTTGAAGGGAAATGCTCCAAACGTTTTCTAAAAAATTTGGTCTCCGATACAGTGACGGGCAACGACGGGCAACGATGGCAAGATTTGGAGATTGATAATCGTTGGGTTGTTCCATATTCACCGTTATTATCTAAGATTTAAAAAGCGCACATAAACGTAGAGGTCTGCAATTCAGTTCAATCTATTAAATATATTTGCAAATACATCAACAAGGTTAGTGATATGGTAGTTTTCGGAGCAGTTGCTAATGTGGGCAGATACATCAATTCAAATGAAGCAGTATGGCGTATATTATTATTCCCGATCCATGATAGGCATCCAACTGTAGTTAATTTAGCTGTTTATCTTGAAAACGGTCAACGCGTTTTTTTCACAGCCGGAAATGCAATGCGAAGAGCTGCGCAACCACCAGCAACAACTCTAACTGCATTTTTTTCGTTGTGTCAAGCAGATGATTTTGAGAAAATATTGCTATACGCCGAAGCACCCAAATATTATACGAAGACGCGGACGAGCCTTTTATGGTCAGAAGTATTGTTTCACTCAGATGCGATAGGACGAATTTATACAGTTCATCCCAACAATTTGCGATTGTTGCTAATAAATGTTCGTGGACCAACATCATTTGAATATTTGCGAACTGTTGATGAAAAATTGTGTGGGACCTATCGCGAAGCATGCGAACGATTGAATATGCTTGAGAATGACATGCATTGGAATCTTACACTTGAAGGTGCAGCATTGTCCTCAAGTCCACATCAAATTCGGACACTTTTCGCAATTATTATATTCACGTGCAGTCAAGCAAAGACAACTGAATTGTGGCATAAACATCAAAATCATTTGTCAGAGGATTGTTTACATCGATTGCGTCATCAAAAGGGTGATATAAACATGGACTATACGCCGGAAATTTAGAACGAAGCATTGATCGCTATTAAAGACCTTTTCTTGATGATGGCAAGCAAAGCATTAGCTCAATTAGGTATGACAGCGCCTAATCGTGAAATACACGACCTTTTCAACAAAGAACTGGAGCGTGAACAACAGTATGATCGTGCCGAGCTTAATGCGTTTGTGCAAAACAGTGAGCCACAGTTAAATATCAATCAAAGAACGGTTTACGACAAAATATTGCGACCTATCGAAGAACTATACTGGACTGTTCTTTTTGGATGCAGCTGGAGGTACCGGAAAAACTTTTGTCATTTCAATTATTTTGGCTACCATCCGAGCACATGGTAAAATCGCATTGGCTTTGGCTTCGTCTGGCATCGCTGCCACATTATTGGATGGTGGTCGCACGGCGCACTCTGCCCTTAAGTTGCCCTAGAACATGCAGGCTGACGATAATCCTACAGGCAACATTTTAAAAAGATCTGCAATGTCGAGAGTGCTGCAGCAATGCTCTCTTATTGTATGGGATGAGTGTACTATGGCCAACAAGAAGTCACTGGAAGCACTTAATAGTACGTTGAAAGATATTCGTGGATATAATCGATTGTTTGGTGGTGCATTGATATTGTTAGCAGGTGATTTTAGACAAACTGCCTATAGTCAAACTAGGAACTGCTGCTGATGAAATCAATGCGTGTTTGAAAACATCTAAGAGTGTGTTTCCAAATATTGTACAAAATTATAGAAACCATGACTGGTTGAGGGAAAGAGCAATTTTGGCCGGAACAAATAAAGATGTCAATGAGATCAACGCATCTATTTTGAATTCCATCCAAGGAGAAATGGTTGCGTATAGGTCAATTATCAATCTTGATGATGTTGTAAATTATCCAGTAGAATTTCTAAATTCATTGGATTTACCTGGATTGCCACCATTCTATTTACAAGTACAAGTTGGAGCCACCATAATTATGCTGCGGAATCTTAATCCAAGACTTTGCAATAAAAATTTGTTGGTGAACATGTTTTAATTCCTAGAATTCCGATGATTCCGACTGACACGCCATTAGATTTCAAACGACTACAATTTCCGATTCGTCTTGCTCTTGCTCTGACTGTTAGTAAATCACAAGGACAGTCGTTGCAAATTTGTGGTTTAAATTTGGAGCATCCGGTATTTTAACATGGTCAAATGTATGTATCGTGCCCACGAGTAGGCAAACCTTCTGCATTAATCATTCATTGTACCGAGTACAAAACAAAGAATTATAGTTTATCACAAAGCATTGCAGTAAAAAAAATATTTTATTACATCAAAATTATCATTGTTTAATTTCGGTGAATTCTTAAACAATAAATTAGTAAGCAGCAAAGCGCGCGGGTCTGCTAGTTCAGTATATAAATTTGTGAGAATTTTAAAATATTTTACATTTTGTTGCTACATCTGTTATCTTCATCTTAAATGTCGATTATACATCTAAAATGTATATTCTACATTGTGTATGTAATTCAGATTCAATGGACGCGCACTGCAGGGCAGAGTGTGTGCGAGCGAGAAAGAGAATAGGCAGCGTTAGCAGCGCTGAGAGGAGGTGGGGAAAGCAACTGTAAATTAATTTCTTGCCTCTGGCTATAATAATGATCCGATCTGACTCAGATCTGAGAACTAGGCGTCAAGCAAGATGGACAGACGGACGGACAGACAGACATGGCTCTATTGACTCGGCTATTGATGCTGATCCAGAATATATATAATTTATGGGATCGGAAACGTTTCCTTCTCTGCGTTACACACATCCACTTTTACCACAAATACACTATACCCCTTAACTCTTTTTGAGTACGGGTATAAAAACCTTTATTGTACATACTGTGATACGAGAGTCGCTATTTATATTTCATGTCTAGGTCGCGGTTATTATTGCCCAAAATTGTGAATCAAACAAATAAACGAAAAGCAGTTCAAACCTTGAAAGTTTACAGCCGAGACATAATATAAAACATTAAGTAGTTCAAACCCTAAAGGTTTAAAACTCACATTTATTAGCAACAATCGCAAATTGTTGGAATGAACCGTATAAATTCGTCCTATGGCATCTGAGTAAAACAATACTTCTGACCATAACAGGCTCGTCCGCGTCTTCGCCTTTGAAAAATTGTTGACGAATTATTCCACGTATAATATTTGGGTGCTTCGGCGTATAGCAATATTTTCTCAAAATCATGGATGAGAATTGGATGGCTATCATGGATCGGGAATAATAATATACGCCATACTGCTTCATTTGAATTGATGTATCTGCCCACATTAGCAACTGCTCCGAAAACTACCATATCAATAACCTTGTTGATGTATTTGCAAATATATTTAATAGATTGAACTGAATTGCAGACCTCTACGTTTATGTGCGATTTTTAAATCTTAGATAATAACGGTGAATATGGAACAACCCAACGATTATCAATCTCCAAATCTTGATTTTGAAATCTGAAAGTTACTGGATGGCCATTATCTTCAGTTCATCGACGCCGATATGCGGGATATCCATCGTTGCCCGTCACTGTATCGGAGACCAAATTTATTCTGGAATTTCGGCCGATATCACATCGTCAATTTCATTCGGCCTTATTTTTCCAATCAGCCAAATCAAAATATGCGCATGAGCCAAACCTCGTTTCTGCCATTCAATTAAATACATCCAACATTGAACAGACCCAAATGCACTATGTTTGAGAATTAAATCCATTAGTGACTTCAAGTTTTGTCTAAAAACACGAGCTAAAATTTCATGGCGATATTTCGATGTTTGGCAAACGAACAATAATTCCGAGATTTCTTCCCATTGAGGATAACACGTGAAGGTGATGAAGAGGTCTGGTCGACCGTAACGGCGAAATTATGAAATCGCATTTTGCGCGTACTCAAACATATGACGGAACGGTTATATTATCATAGTCCCATCGTTTTGTGCATTACCATCGTTGTTAATGGCATCACGCAAATGAACATACTCTTCGGAACGTAATTTGATTTGGTTGATTCGAAGAAAAAAACCGTTCCGATTCAATTTTTGCATATATGTAACAATGCTCAGGTGGAAAAGTGCTCTACACCTCAATATGTGGTTGCCTTGATTATGCCGTATCTGCAGACTGTATTATTCATCAATTTACCATTTACAGGCTTTATCATTTTAATGTTGAAATTGTAGCCATCTTGGCCGCTCCAAAATAATATGGGATATTGTAGTGCATCATAACAGCGATGCGTTTTGGATACACGTTCAAGTTGTTCATTTCTACGATGAAGCACAATATCACGATTATTAAATGCTCACAAACTATGACTATTGCCACTTCGTCAACTGTTTGTGCATTGAAACGCCGTGCATGTTCGGCAACCGGTGTTTTATCAGCTCGAATAACAATTGTATGATCGTCAGATGGCATTCGATCAAGCGACGTTTTTAATAACTGAACCAATTCGTTGTGCTCATGGAACATATCTTGCAAATCGAAATGGCACACCGACGATCAGCTTCGTCTTCCGCGTTCCCAATAAAATATATAATTGTAAAAATTGGTGGTTTGCCTTATCGAAAGGTAACAAAGTCTATTTGACCTTGAATCTTAATAAAATAATTATTATCGCACACCCTCTGCCCTGTGCAATGCGCGAGCAACACCTAGCGGAGGAGATGTAGAATCTAAATGGTAGATGTAGAATATTTGTTCTAGATGTATAATCTACATTTTAGATGTAGTTAACAGATGTAGCAAAAAATGTAAAATGTAAAATTTAACATTTTTTTTATTTAATCATAAGCTCACAAATTTATATACTGACTGAGTACGGGTATAAAAGTAGAGTCTCGACTAGAAGCGACTCACGTTCCTTCTCGTTTATATTAGTTTTTCTTGTTTTGCCATAAACCCAGAGGCCGTAGTCCATTTTTGATAAAAGTATGGATTTGTGTTACATTTAACATTTTTACTACTTAGCATTTTAATATATTTTAATATTTTTTGTAATATGTACCGTTTAACGATTTTATTAATATATTAACGTGTTCGTTCCAGGTGTGCTTTTTATCAAATTTCAGTCCTAGTATTTTAAGGTGTTTTACTTTTGGTATTATTACATTATCTATGTTAATTATAATATCAGTACATTTGTGTTTTTTGCATATGTGCGCTGGATATTTTTGTGCCATTAGTTAGTTACACCATTAGTTTATGTGTTGAAACCAATTGCTTGTTTCTGCATTGTACCCCGGTTTTGAATTAAAAATAAGGCAGAGTTAGTCAGCGTACATTGTGTGGGTAAAAAATTTGTGTTGACTTATCATAATGCTTAGCTTAGCAATCAAGAAAAGAGTCACCGACAAAGGGGGATCCCTGTGGGATGCCATTTCTTAGTGGCTCTTCTCTTGATAAGGTGTTGTTTACTTGTACCCGGAATCTTCTGTTGCTAAGGTAACTGCGTATGTAATTTATTATTTTTGGTCCTAGCTTCCATTGATGGAGTTGTTCAATAATGTCACGGATTTGTGGAGAGGTTTTTGCAGATACAATTGTCTATTATTCAAAGTGGGTTTATAGGCGTATTGTGTTGGGGATAAAGAGATATCTTGATTTAAGAACCACATAATTCTTTTTGAAATTATTTTTTCTAGAATTTTTGAAAAGCAAGGGTGCAAAGGTATTGGACGGTATGCATTTGTTGAAATTTTTTGCTTGTTATGTTTGCTGATTGGGATCATTTTTGCTATTTTCCATTGTTGGGGGATAATGCTGTTGTCTAAAATTCTATTGTAAAGTAATATAAGCTTATTTCAACCGGCTGTTGGCAGATTTTTTAGTATTGTGTATGGGATGCTATAAAACCCAGGAGTGGTTCCTCGTAGGCTGTTTAAACAGGACTGACGTTCTATTGTTGTGGTGGGATTTCGGGTTTCGATAAGTTTAGCTTTGTGTTTTGGAATACAAGGTAAGGGTAGGTTGTTAATGCATTGGGATTTGCTTTCTCTGAAGGAGTCGGAGAAATTTCCGTCTTTCGAATAATCGGACCAAGCTTTTCTGAAAACATTGGCAATATCGTTAGCGTCACAGGAGTTACCTGTGGGTGTTTCTATTGTGTGGATTTGAGTGTTTTTATGAACTCCTGTTATTACATGGACTTTGTCCCAAAGCATCTTTATGGAAGAGCTTTGCATTCGCTTTTTTATGTTTTAGCATGTTTTCTGTGCTTAGAAGTTTTCAAAGACTGTTTATGCATTTTACTTTTTCTTTCCTTAAGTTTTCCAGGTTTTTGTTCCACCAGTAGGTTTTAGATCTATTGCTTTTATTGGGATTCGTCATTGGGATGGAGTCGTTAGCGCATAACTTGATAATTTTAAGGAGTTTTGCAGAAACTTGGTTTGTATTATTTGTGATGGTAAGAGACAGACTCTTTCCTAATATTATCTTGAAATTTTTCCCAATTCGCAAATTCAATTTTTGCCCAACAGGTCAGGGCTATCTAATTTTTACAGTTAACGAGAAGGAACGTGTGAGTCGCTTCTGTAGACGCGACTCTACTTTTATACCCATACTCAGTCAGTATATACATTTTTGAGTCTATGATTTATGTAGAACTTTAAAAAATGTTACCATTTACATTTTTTTGCTACCACTGTTATCTAAATCTACAATATCAATTAAAAATCTTAAATGTAGATTATACATATCCAATGTAATCTTCTTCTACATCTTCTCGGAAAAGGTCGCGCATTGCACAGGGCAGAGTGTGTGCGAGCGAGAAAGAGAATGAGTAGCGGTAGCAACGCCGGTGGAGGTGGGGGAAGCAACTGAAAATTAATTTCTTCATTCTGGTTAAAAAATTAATTCGATCTGATTCAGATTCGGCAATCTGGTAGATATGGTCATTTACTACGATACTGTGCTTTTGGTTTTATCGTATCTTTTAAATTTTTCCTTCCACAGATTTTCGTTCTTTGTGTAGTCTGTGTAGTGCTGAAATTTTGAAATACACTTGTAGCAGTGTGATATCACACTAGTCTGGAAAAAAAATGTCGTTGCTCTAGCTTTTGTAGTCTCTGAGAACTAGGCGTCAAACAAGACGGACAGACAGACAGACGGACGGACAGACAGACATAGCTATATCGACTCGGCTATTGATACTGATCAAAAATATATGTATATACTTTATAGGCGGAATCGTTTCCTTCTCTGCGTTACACACATCCACTTTTACCACAAATACAATATACTCTACCCTTAACTCTTTGACTACGGGTATAAAAAAAGAACAAAAAAAAAAAAGAAACATATTCATCGCTCTCTTCTGGTACTGCAGAGTAGTAAAAGGCCCTGCCGCTCACGTACACGTGTATTATAGTGGTTGGAACCAATACAATGTTCCGTTTTGCCTACTTTATACGAACACAAACGCACTGAAAAACATTTGAATGTGTGTGTGCTGACCACTGCAGTGGTCTTTTATTCTATTAGAGGTATCTTCTTTCCAAATATTTCGTAATTTTTCAAAAATCTTTTAATCAATTTTTGGACTTTATGCCAACAAAAATCTGATATGGGGTCATTTTACACTGCTATAAACCCAAGCACGTACAAATGTGTCCAGAAAACTTTAACAAGTGGTGTACTATAACAACAAGATTTCAAAGCATGGTAGTTCTCACAAGAGAATCACTGCTGAGCGAACTAGGGGATGTAATTAATTTGCGTTTCGTGGTAATCAGGTGTAACAAATTTTCACAACACCATGACTGAAACTTATTTAGGGAGAGTGACACAGAGCTCCACATCATCCACATACATGAGTACTCGAGAGTTTGCCAATACTGGAGGATTATTTATTTATTTCAATTAATTAACAATTATCTGCTAACTATGAACTATAATATAAATATACATACTAAAAGAAAAATATAATATAGGAAGAAAAGAAAGGTTTTACAAATTTGCTAGGTCAAGGTGGTGGTAAACGTTACGTACAATCATATCAAGGGATATTTCGGGGCATATGGTATTATAAAAGGAATTGTAATTGTTGCAAAGACCACGGAAAGGTTCGTGCTGGGCGAAGATAGATTTGCAGAAGGGTTAGAACGGATAGGCCGGAGAGTACGGAGAGTCCGGGTTGGTCTGGAAGGAACTGTAAAATCTATCTGTCCCAACAGAGTTTGAGAGTCCACAAGCCCGAGAATGAGCTTGTGAATGAATAAGACGCCATTGCGAATTCTGAGATGGTGTAAGGAGGGTAGGCCGAGTTGTTTTAGCCTAGATCGGTATGGAGGTAACCGTCTGCCAGAGTCCCAGTTCAGATCCCTAAGGGCAAAAATTATAAATGGTTTCTGAACGGACTCAATTTGAATTTGTTGCTCTTTGTATTAAGGACTCCAAACACAAGAACAATAAACCAATATTGGGCGTACTAATGAGACGTACAGTGATTTTGTTATGTATGGGTCGTCAAACTCTTTTGACCAACGCTTAATGAACGCTAGCACTCCTTTAGCTTTGTTCACCGATACAGCAATATGGCTGTTAAAGCATAGCTTATGATCAAACAGGACTCCTAGGTCTTTTGATGTGGAAATTCGATCCAGAGCATGATGTCCTAGAGAGTAGGAGACAAAATGTGGAGCACGGCGGTGAAACGTCAAAAGTTTGAACCTAGAATGGTTTAAAAAAAGTAGGTTAGACGAGAACCACTTGTTTAATTCATCAAGGTCAAATTGAAGGCGAGTGTCCAAGTACGAATCGGAATACGAAAAACAAATTTTGACGTCATCAGCATACATTTATGTAACTGATTGCAAAATAACTTAAGGTATGTCATTTACAAAAAGATTGAACAGCAGCGGACCTAAATGACTTCCTTGAGGAACACCTGAGGTTACATTCTCGGCATTTGACAAAATATTAGAGAACACAACACGCTGTGTGCGGTTCGACAGATACGACGATATCCAATTTACCAGATATGGAGGAAACCCTATCAGAGAGAGTTTATGGATCAGCAAAGTATGATTAACAGAATCAAAAGCTGTGCTGAAATCTGTAAAAAATTACATCAGTTTGCAAGCGCTTTGAAAGCCTCGGTTGATTAGAAACGAGAACTCTATAAGGCTAGTCGATGTTAATCGATGTCTAAAAAAATCCATGTTGCGACGGGGATATTAAACTACGACATGCGTATTGCAATTGACGAGTAACAAGGTGATCCAATAGCTTTGGAATAGCCGATAGTTTTGCAATACCGCGGTAGTTTTCAACGTTAGATCTAGACCCTTTTTTGTGGATTAAGGATTAAGGTAGGATTCGTTCCAGATCACGAGGAGGCGAGAACGCTCAAGAGATAAATTAAAAAGGTAGGTCAAAGGTTGGGATAGGGCTTGAGCACAATATTTTAGGAAGAAATACGTTGCTTGCATGAGGTAGATGGTATGGGGTGGATGGGTCGTAGGTGTGCGCTGAGTACGTCGATTGAAAGAAGGTGGCAAATAAATTTGCAATACCCTGATCTGAAGATTCTGGTTTGATTTATCCAGTAAATGAAGGAAAGGAAAGCGTTCAACTTACGTTTTGAGTGGACGAACGAAAATAATTTTTGGGATCATTTCGGAAATTTGTACTACATTGGGAAAGATATTGGTTATAACATTGACTATTTACAGTAAGAAATTGTGATCGAACAGACGAGAATTGAGCAAAGTCAGATAAGGAACCATTTTCCGCGTTGCGCTTCATTGACTGCAATTACGATGCAAACACTTTCCATGGCATACTTTTCGGGAGCCAAACCTGCCGAAAAACTAATCCGCATTTTGATTTTTAAGCATCGATGCAAATTGGATGCTTTCTTGGTGAAACGATCCTGCAAATCCTGTTGCTGAATCCTTTGAAAGTACAACTGAATGATGGCTTCGAGCTGAAGCTCCTTGGCCTAGTCCATCCGATCTCTTTCCAGGCTTCAGGGGCGGTACTTTTTACTAGATAGGATAGATACATGGAGAACGAAGGCGGTTTGGAGGATACACGAACGTTAACTCCAGGAACATAGGTGTTTAGGGCAGAGTTTAACGTGTCGTAAAACGAGTTTGCTGTTCCGTTAATATCTGATAACGACTGAAGAAAAGACCAATCGATCTGCGAAAAATGTAACATTAAATCGGTCAAATTCGTTTTACTTTATTCGATTCGTTGCATGTATAATGTAACTAATATTCGAAAACTCGACAGCTTTAGACAAAGTTGGATGGTGCGGATCTTCAGGAAGAGACATAGGACTACCTCTGACCACTGTTGCTTGAGAAGCATCGCTGACGAAAGTGAGATCTAACAGTCTACTTCTACTGTTTTTGACGGAATTAATTTGGGCAAGGCAGACATCAATTATCCCATCATGTTGACTACCAGGCAGCATTATGTTTGATTCATCCTGCTGACAAGAAAGAAATGGTATGTTGAAGTCGCCCATTACTAAAATATGATCAGCACAGCCAGAAGCAGAAACCATAGAATGAATGGCAGAAAGGTGGTTCATATAAACAACAGCATCAGATCTAGGAGGAATATATGAACAAGTTAAAAAGATAAACGTCGCTCCAGTACGGATTTGACTGCAACCAATTCAATTTCAAGTTAAATGGAAACAGCTCGGACGCAAAGTCATTTTTTACTGCAATAAGAACCCCACCATCAAATGAAGGTCGATCCATTCTGTAGGTGGTGAACTTGTGGACGAAGATTTCGTGATCGGAGATGGAAGAGTTAAGTCAGGTTTCAGTTCTAGCAATAGCGTCGAATTCGATGCGCAAACCGTATATATTTTGGTCAGTTTTCCCAAAAGACTGCCTACATTCTGATATTGGATGGTGAAATTGTTCCTCAGTTTTTTTAAATCGTAGGGACAGTGACTCTAGGACTCTGGGTAGAACTTCTTGGCAGAAAGTCATGCAAAATAGTATGCTGAGGCCATGCAAACGGTTCCAGGGCTTTAAATAGAAGAGAATCGGAAAAAAAAAATGTTGAAGGTTGACATATTACGGTTATGTTTAAAACTAAATTTAGTTCTGATAAAGATTCTAAGGTCAGGAACTTCTCGTTGAAAGTGAAAAATTGCTTCCGGACATCCAGAAAACCATTACGAGTCTGTCTCATAAAACTACGCATTTCAGCCTAAGTTTCCCGGCAAGCTAAACATGACCAAGTCAGACCAACACGTTTTAAAATGAAATCATGTAGCCGACAAAAAATACTTCCCACAGCACATTTTAAATGGGCGAAATTGTCACATAGCAAGCAGCTAAGGTATAGATCGCCGACTATGGTGCCACCGAATTCGCATTTCTTCGCGCTGCAAGCGATATTCATGTTTTTAACAGCTGTTGAATCACTTTGCACGACGAAAAACGCAAAGTGGGAGCGCAAGCTATATGAAAGAGTAGGTAGCAAAGCGATCAGCAGCAGCGGCAGACGATCCAGCGAGGTGACGAAAACGAACGGTGAAGCTTACGAAGGCAGAGACACCGAAAGACCAATTCAAGAAGAATGAAGGCGAAATCCAGAGAAACTAAGAGCAAAAGAGCTTGCACTTGTGCGCTTCATGAGCACATAGAGTGATGATCCAAACCGGAATTGATAAGAGCACTTGTTCATAAACATGAACAGGAACGATACAGGCCACCCCATAAATAATACAGTCCACTTGAAGGAGGCCACTTGAGAAAAGGGACACCTAAATCAAGGATCGGTTCTTAGCGTTGGTCTTAGTTTAGTTATGTTAGAGTTTCCTATATATAGTGCATAAGTTTTGAGAATAAAACAGTTCGAACTTACAACTCGTCTCATCAACAACACCATTTGTGGTCCTTCGATCCGGACTCATTATTGAGAATAGTCTGGAGCAACACACTTCGTATCACTCTGGTCGATACCCGAAGCCCGAAACCCACAACATTTCAACGTGTGGCATTAACTGGAAATATTTAGGAGGAACTAGCCGTCGCCAAAGCGGACAAGTATAAGCAGAGCTCGTGCAACGGCTCTTCGAAGAGCCAACAGACCAAGAGTTCGGCCATAAGTGTTCCAGCCATGAGACTAGACGACACACAACAGGCGGAAAACGAAGAAAATGACGAAGAGAGCATAGTACCCAAAATATATCCCCACCATCAGAAAGAAAGAACCCGACGCAAATAAGTACGACGGAGAAAGAGATTCAAACACAGAGGAAAAAGCAACTCTGGAGCCGAACGATGCTTACCAATGCACGTTCACGGAAACCAAACCACTTCCAAACTGGGTGAAGTTAAAAGAGGACAACTACTGGCTCCTCAGAAAAGATAAGACCCATACAAAAAGCAAAGAAAATCATCAGATCGTGAAAGACCTCCCACAAGAAGAAAGACGTTCTGCAAAAGAAAACTCTCGTCCAGTTTGTACACCAAGCAATATAAATGATAAAGATGTTTGAAAACCAGGAAATTTTCAAATTAGCAAATTTACATTGCTAAAACCAGTTCCAAAAGAAGATGTAGCCATAACATCTCTTCAAAAGTGGAAGCTGGTTCAAAGGATTCAAAAGAACTTTTGGAAAAAACCCAAGGATAAGCTACAAAAGCTAAAAGAACTCAGCTTTCATCCCGAAAAAAGTACTGCGAATTCTTCACACTGATGCGGTATGTACGGAAGAAGGTCAAATTCAAAGACAGTCGCCATAACCCCGTCAGACCCCCGGCAAGATGTTCAAACCATGAATAGAACTCTACGCCTACAAACCCGCAGCTATCTTAACTCTAGCGGATCGCGGGCAAGATGTTCATAAACATGAACAGGAACGATACAGGCCACCCCATAAATAATACAGTCCACTTGATGGAGGCCACTTGAGAAAAGGGACACCTAAATCTAGGATCGGTTCGACCATAAAGTCATCTACATGGGTCGCGTCGAACCCGAATCTGTCGACACACTTGTCGCACAGGCACACACACCTGTCACTATCAAGGATGATCGTGGAAACAAGTGCCGCACATTTGTTCTTTTCTTAGCGTTGGTCTTAGTTTAATTATGTTAGAGTTTCCTATATATAGTGCATAAGTTTTGAGAATAAAACAGTTCGAATCGTCTCAATAACATCAAAAGCACTAATAAATCGTTTGAGCAAGTTTGTATAACGTTCAGAATATTTAATTTATATTGATTCAATTGTTAGCAAGTGAAACACATATAACCGGCACAGTTAGTGTTCAACTATGATGGGTTTAATGATGTACACGAATATGAGCAATCAATCAGGCAGGCTCCGGTTTTCACATTCACTTTGCGTTTTACTTTTCAGCAAAAAGTATGACTTTTCATTTCGACGCGCTCTGGAATCCACTTATGTGAATTCGTTTACACTTTGTACTGTAAGCGCGAAATTTACTGCTGTTATACCCACGCGTTAGTGCTAGCTCATACAAAAAGGCCTCTGTTATGTTTAACTTATCGACAGCCAAATCGGGCTGCCACAGCTGTTTACAGCAATTCACTTTTTTGTTTTTGCCCTGACCAATTTTGCAGATTCAATTTTGAGGTTGGTTTAAACAAAAATTATTTATAATTATTTATATTATTATCAATTTCCCAGTTAATAGTATCCAATTCATGTCAATGCATCAATAAGTCATCTATTTTTTTCATTTTGCAATTAAGATTTGTTAAGTTGTATAAAAAGACGTTTACTTTTCATTTCGGCGAGGAATTTGTTGCCGTTTTCAAAACGTAAAAGTCATGAATTTCCCGTGTGCGGGAGCGCCTAACTTTTCGTTTTGAAAAGTAAATTTTGGTGAAAGTGAAAACCGGAGCCTGCCTGAATATGTCGATTATTGATTTCAATTCGTTGTCTTGTGCCTGTACGTACTTTAACTTGCTGTGTATGGTGTCTTCGTGGATTGTCATTATATGCGGCCAATTCCCTTGCTCCGAACTGAATCTTTGCATCGTTTTTGGTAAGATCTGATAGTGGTTTCGCGATTTGGATGGACTTACTTGCTGATACCCTACAATGTGGCCTAAATATTCGATCATGGTTTCCAGAAAATTACATTTTTTCATGTTTATCATTAGTGTTTGGGCTTTTTAAATCGTATTTCCAGAATGTACAAGATTTTTACAACCAGACGTAAGATACTTGAGTTATGTCAAAAAACTAAGCGCTACTTTTGAAAAAAGGTTAAATCAAAAATTCTTCCAAAAAAAGTTCTGCCATAGAAAAAAAAATAAAAATTTCATCAAACCATTTTTAACCCCCAAATCTTTAACAAAAATTTGGTTTTGTTCCTTGAGGAAAAATCGTGTCGGATAGTGTAATTAATACATAATCTATTCGTTCCGTCACGCTTTTTTACGAGAACTACTGGGCTAGTATATTCGGATTCAGATGTTTCTATAATGCCGTCTTTAAGCCATTGATCGGTTTGATTGTCTATTATGCATCACTCGGCGTATGAAAATCTACGTGGGCGTGAATGTATTGGCGTGTCTTCTTTCAATACTAAACGCATTTTAATGTAAGTTGTCTTTGAGCTTACTGGATTGTAGTTTTTCAACACCTTCAGGATTGTTTCCTTCCCTTTCTTACTTGCTTTTACGTCGATATCTGGTTCTGATTTGTTATAATTTTCAATGTCAATTTTCATCATGGCACTTACTTCGGAAATTTGCGGTTTGGGAATTGTTACACCATTACTGTTTATTCACACGTGAGCTTGCTTGCAAAACTCCTCATTTCTTCGTCTAGGAATTACGAGCCTAAAACCAGAAAATTTGTTTGGAACTCATTTCCGTTAATCATAACTTGCTGTTCAAATGAGCCCATGTGATTTTGCGTGTATTGATTGAGTCAAACTTTTCACATTTGTTTGGGCATTCTTTTGCAATGTGTCCAAAATGTTTGCACCCAAAACACTTTCTACCTTTGTTTTTATTTTCACAGTCAGCCGATGTTTGCACTTTCGCGCCACAGTTATAACATTTCATGTCTTTGTTTACATTTTTATTTTGCATTGATTGATTTCCATATTCGCGTTTTTCTTTATTTCTGTTAAAAATGCCTTGACCTTTGCTTTCGTTTTTTGCTTTTCCGCGAATGATATCGAAACACTTTAGTTTTTCCTTAAAATCTTGTAAGTTTTTAGCATTGTCAATTATATATATTGAATTAGCACACTGTCTTCGATTTTCCCGAGTGAAGCTAACTCCTTAATTTGTAAAAAGTATTCTTGCAAGCTTTCATATTTTTAAATTTTTCAGTCCGCCATTGTTTGATGTAATTGAGTACTATTTGTCGTCGTTTTTAATTCCCTTCAAAGAGCATTTTTAAATTTTTTTCCAGCTCGATATGCCGCGTGCACTAATAGCAAACAATTTTGCTAGCTCTTTCAACGATCGTTTTGCGAAAATGAATTTTTGTAGCTCGTTCCAGTACATAATTGTTGCCATTTCTTCAAATTCTTTGACCCATACTTTGACCCATAACCGAAAGTATATCGTCGCCGCTGAATAAACTCACTGAGTCTTCAATGCCACGAAAGTTTAGAGCGAACTTCGAAACGTCTGGCCTTGAATCGCCAGTTTTGTTTTGGTTCTCTTCATTCTTTACCCTCATGAATTCATCGTCGTCTTCGTCTTTTCCTTCATCTTTGTTTGAGCCTTTGTCTTCGCTTTCGTCTCCGTCCATTTCTTCGTTTAAATCTTTTAATAGGTTACTCCTCTTCATGTAATGAAAAATGTGTAAGCTCAATTCGTTCTTGTTATTGTAGGGTAAATGCAGCATATTGCAAATTATCGCTAGGTCGTTGTCAGACAAATGTTCGGCAACATAAGTCATTTTTTCGTTGAACCGCTCATTTTCTTCGTTGTATTTAAAGCATTCGAATTCCCGCAAACGCTTTCTGTTTTTTCTATCACCGAGAAGGTGATTCAAATACGAATTTATGCATCAACGAAACATTGTACTTTTTCTCTATTTGCAGCATTTCCTTAATGCAATCAAAATCTGTAAGTCGCGACATTTTATTTTTTTTTATTTTTTCTTTTCTTTACTACTTCTTTATTACTTATTTTCACGATTTCTTGTGTGCACGCCGTCGGTTTTTTTTATACCCGTACTCAAAATGAGTTAAGGGGTATACTGTATTTGTGGTAAAAGTGGATGTGTGTAACGCAGAGAAGGAAAATTTTCCGACCCCATAAAGTATATATATTCTTGATCAGCATCAATAGCCGACTCGATAGAGCCATGTCTGTCTGTCCGTCCGTCCGTCCGTCCGTCCGTCCGTCTGGCCGTCTGTCCGTCCCGTTGAGCGCCTAGATCTCAGAGACTATAAGAGCTAGAGCAACGAAATTTCGTTTCGTTTATTTTAAAAATAGCCAGAATGAAGAAATTAATTTTCAGTTTCTTCCCCCACCTCCTCTGGCGTTGCTGCCGCTATTCATTTTTTCTCGCTCGCACACACTCTGCCCTGGGCAGTGAGCGAGCGCCCTCTCACGGAGGAGATGTAGAATCTAAATGGTAGATGTAGAATATTTGTTCTAGATGTATTATCTACATTTTAGATGTAGATGTAGTTAACAGATGTAGCAAAAAAATGTAAAATTTTAAAATTTCACAAATTTATATATTGACTGAGTACGGGTATAAAAGTAGAGTCGCGACTAAAAGCGACTCACGTTCCTTCTCGTTTTTTAAGAATTTTTGAAAAGTGGTATTTTTTGCTTATGCTCTTTTAGAGCTAGCAACTTAAGTATCTTACATCATGAAGTACAGAACTTTGCCTTTCTGAAAATATAACTGATGCAACTAGAGAATGACTATATCTACCAGATTGCCGAATCTGGTACAGATTAGATCATTATTAAAGCCAGAATAAAGCAATTGGTTTTCAGTTGCTTCCCCACACATCCTCCGGCGCTGCTGACGCTACTTACTGATTAAAGTTTTTTGCCAATTTGAGGTCGCTGATTTCAAATCTGATCTCCATTTCTTTCCTTCAGATCTTCTTTTTAAGTTACAGGCATTAATAGTTTTTCTCAATTTTTTCCATCAATAAAAGTTTAAATGTCATAACTTTACTCTTCATTTAGCAATTTTAAAAAATATGCTTGTTTTTCAAAGATAAAAGTTACATCTTTAAGAAAAAAAAATATGGAAAATCGCTAAGTGAGGTGTAAAGTTTTGACTTTTTCAACAAAATATTTGGAGAAAAGTACAAAAGCCTGTAACTTAAAAATGCGAATTAATGGAAACAAATGGAGATTATATTTGAAATCGGCCACTTTAAATTAGTAAAAATAACTTAAACAAAGTTCTAGGAAACATAGCTATGTAATGGTTGTTATTTTTGCGGTGTCAACGTAAAAGTAGGACCTTTTACTCTAGTGATGATTCAGAACCACAACAACCAACATCTTCACTAAAAAAGATAATTATAATTTAAGAAAATCTTATAAAAGAATATTGTTTGATTAGTAAGTACCTACATTAATAATAATAATACCAATAACTTTTCTTTTGAGCACCGATTGGAATGAAATAAATTTCATCTCATTAAAAATATGTTTAACTAAATGTTTTCAGACAAAAACTGTAATTTTTGTCGCTATTTTTGTTGTATCAAGTTTTAATAAAGAAAACACATTTTAAAAAATTTCTTCCAAACTGCAACGTATCTCTGAATATATTGGGCAATTTTAAAATCAATGTAAGGCACGGCTTTAATACAGTATTGTTGGCGAGTTTAGGATATTTTTTTTAACTAAATACGGTGAACCGTTTTCAAGTTAGTCCACTGTATGTAGTGGAAGTGCCTTAATTTTGTATATAACGGTATATAGGAAAAAACCAAGTACAGAGTTGGATTCAGAGTCCCTAATTACCTTTAAAACAACATTCAGTTCTTAATCAACGAAAACATTATTCCCTTGTGTTATATAACCAAAGCTAACCGCACCCTTTTTTCAAGTGCATCTACAATTTAGAGAGTGAATGAGTTACTATGGAGTACAACTTATGAAAAATTTACCGTACATATGTATACATACATACATATGTATGTAGGTGAGGTTTTTGTATTGTGGTTACATTCATATAAATACATACATATGTATGTATACAGATTTAATTTACATTCTCCTTTCGTTTATTGTAACTACACGTGTTTATTCATTAGAAAATGCGGAAACTGTTACTATTTCTCTGTTCATGAATTTTGTATTTAGCTTGTGCGCTAATTAAATATTTTACCAAATAATTCGTTGCACATGGTCCTTAGCTGCAGCCCAACATATTTATGTACATACGTACTTATGTATGTATAAGAGTACATACGTATGAGTATAATCATAATATTAATATAATCATACATACATAAATAATTATTTATGTACATATGCTTGTACAAGAAACCGTGTTTGTAATCTCGTATATTAAATTGAAGCTGGAGATGTCCTGGTTCTTAAGACACGTACATACATATGTACATTAGAGTGGGTTGATATTCCAAAATTTTTGAATCTAAAGTCGGCCTGGTAATAGAAAGTTGTATTAAGTTGTATTAAAACGAGGGTAAAAAAAATTTTTGAAATCAGTAAACGTTTGACCCTTGTGCACCGTGGTCAAAATATTTGTTTTTAGCCAAGCTATGCAAATTTTGGGTATACATATGTACATATGTTTCTAGAATCGTTCTAGAAACCCTTAATACAACTTTCTTTTACCTTTTCGACCCAAGCATACTATGAGCCCGAAAAATAAGAAGATCACGAGTGCACCTTACGCATTTACGAAAAGGCTCTTAAATTTATTGACAAGGTACACAAACTCGCGTATTTAAATTTTTTTTATTGGTAGCTGGTATCGGCTTATCACTGGCTACGGTCTCAAAATATAATTTTCCGTGTTAAAATACAATATTGATAAGATTGGTAAGGTAAAAGAAGAAAAAGTCAGATCAAAGCAATTGTATACAAATTGAAAACATCGGGATTATAGTAACTGTACTCCTACACAACACAGATTTTCATCTTGTGCACAATGTGCCATGATGGTCAATGTATAAAAACACAGCTCACTTCAGTCTCTAGTTAAACATTTAAACTGCAGAGTGAGTATGCACACATATTTTAATGAAAAAAGTTTCTACCTACAAAGTTGGCAAGCCATACACATATTTACATACATAAATATGTGTGTATGTACTTAAATACAAGTACAACTATTTCAACTCTACGTATTTTAATTTAGAATTGGCCAGCCCACATCTTTAATAGCAGTGGAGTGACGTAGCTACTAAGGGGAAAAAGGTACGACGCACCGGGACTTCGAGCTTAGGAGCCCTCAAGCTTAGGGGCCCCCCGTTATCTGTGGTTCAAGACTCAGACCAGCAAAACTGAAATTGTAGCAGCGAAGAAATCTCCAACAACTCATTTGCAAGATAAGTTGTTGGAGTTCGAAACAATCTAATACTCTTATTGGAAATGCAAGCACGTACATATTAAGTACATTGCGCCAGTCATAATTTAAATTTGGCCGTTAGCACTTGAATGGTGTGGAATTACAAAATATTTACGCCACGGTGCGAGGGTTGCACCGGGAATTTTTGGGAATTATAACACCTAAATGCCTCGAAATGCAAAGTTATGACATTTAATCGATCCAACCCCATGTTGGCTCCTTACACCCTCTGCGTGGTTCTCTTGAGGGAATTACATTGGTTGATGATCTTGGTGTTAAACTACACCCCAAGTTAAAATTTTCTGAACACATTTCCACCATGGTAAATAAGGCCATGTGCTTGGTTTTATAAAAAAGTGGTCATATGTTTATATAACAAAGGCTCTCTATATTCGCTTGTTCGTCCGATTTTAGAATACGGCTCTATACGTATAGAATCAGTCCAGAAAAACTTTTGCTCTGCGTGGCCTCAACTGGGATGCAGGTGTGCCATCTTACCCTCGAAGATTGCTTCTAATAAACCTTCCAACCTTAGTTAGTCGTAGGAAAATGCTTGGTGTGATTTTTATGCACAATCTGATCAAGGGTGACGTAGATAGCCCTGACTTGTTGAGCCGTATAAACTTTACGATTCCTATTAGATCTACTAGAAACTTAATTTCTTTGTTCCTTCCACTTTGTAGATCAAATTATTCCTGGCATGAACCGTTTAGGGTCTTATGCTCGGACTGTAAATCTTTCTACCTTATAATATCCACTACTAATTCCCTTACTCTTCTTAAATCACTAATACTAACATACCTTTTCCGTAATTAGTACTATTTCTTAGCTATCTATGCCTGTGTAGCTCTTTAGTTGTGTTTAGCTCTAATTTTCGTCGAATATTAGTCTAACCCCTCTATCTAGTTCTCAGAGACTGTAAGAGCTAGAGCAACCAAATTTTTTTTCGAGACTCATGTGATATCAATCTGAATCAAGTTTGTTCCAAAATTTAGCCAGGCACCCACAATTTTGAAGATACGAGAAAACTAAAAACGCAGTATTGGATAGAATGATGGCCGAATCTCACAAAGATTGGTTACATTTTATAGCCAGAATGAAGAAATTAATTTTCAGTCGCTTCCCCACCTCCTCTGGCGTTGCTGACGCTATTCATTCCCTTTCTCGCTCGCACACTCTCTGCCCAGTGCAATGCGCGAGCGCTCCCTCGCGGAGGAGATGTAGAATCTAAATGGTAGATGTAGAATATTTTTTCTACATGTATAATCTACATTTTAGATGTAGATGTAGTTAACAGATGTAGCAAAAAATGTAAAATGTAAAATATTCAAAATTTCTATTTAAATTTCAATCATAAGCTCACAAATTTATATACTGACTCAGTACGGGTATAAAAGTAGAGTCGCGACTAGAAGCGACCCACACGTTCCTTCTCGTTTCTGTATTGGTCTATGTCACTAACCATACAGTATATAGATGTGCCAGTTCATACAACGAATGTGTTACAGAAAAATTTGCAGCTTCAGGTCCTATGCTCTCAGGGCCTGCTCTCAGTAGGACCTGAGAGAGTAAGAGAGAGCACGGCCATGGTGCAACAATAACTCTTTGCCAGTCGTTTGTCAAACGGCGTCGAAAGAGGTTGTCTAGTGCACGATTTTTCTGTATTTTCTGTCTTCTTCTTCCTCTCAAATAAAATTCTTTCTATTACTATAAATATTTTTTAAATTTTTTTATTTTCTTAAACAATTTTTTGAATTACGAATTAAATGTCAGTATTTGTTTTTCATTATTTCGATTTATTATTATTTATATTTATTTATTAGCGAAGAAATGTTCCCGCCTGTCAGCGGAGAAGTAAAGCACTTGCTATCTCTTTCTAGCGCTTGTTTGTCTCTGAGTGGCGAGATATTAGGGTTGAAAATGTTTATGGTCCATTTTGCAGCTATTTTCCTCTCCAGGTCCAAAGGTCTTTGGCTCGGGGACCGGGACCTGGGCAATTCGGCATGTAGTGTGTGTGTACACAGACACGACAAAATTTTGCCAATGTTTACGTTTCGAAAACTCGGTTTTGATTTTTTAGTTTCCTGGTTACGTGTGTGTGTGCCACGTATTCACACATACTGTGCTTGTGTGTGGGCTCTAAAATTTTCGGCCGCTTGAACTGAAATTTGTTTTTTGTCTTGTCTTGAGGGCTGATGTAGCGATCTGAGCTGACCTTCCGCAACATAAATGAGGAATGGGCCGAGTGGGCGTGGGAAATAAATAAAATATAAATATAAAAGCTGATATTTGTTTTATTTACTTGAAATTGCACATTTATTTACATATACATATCACTATTTTATACTTGTTTTGGTTTTTACGATCCATATATGTATATTTAAAGATGTTTTTATGAATATATATATGTATTCAGGAAATTGGTGATTTTAGTGATTTTAACTAAAATAATTTTATATGCCTACGTATAAATATATATATGGTCTATGAATATATACCTACAAACATACCCTGCAGTACGGGTCATCGATGTGTAAGCGACGACACATCGATGACAACGTCATTCAGCTCGATGACATAAGCGTATAAAGTCATAAAGTCATGTGCCATGTATTGGAGCACCCATACATGACTTTATGTACATATGTATATACATATTGGCATACATATGTATGTACATAATAAAGGTATATTTAATATAGAATATGTAAATATAGAAGCCAATTCTATACACATGTAATGTAACCCTTTTACATATATTCATATACCTACAAATATATTTGTCGATAAGAAAATCTAAGACTGAGGTTGTGGTTCTGTGTTTTTTCTGTGCTGTTTTGGTCAGGAATTTGGCGAAAGTGGTATCTGAACTGTTGTGAAGTGATTTAAAAAGTTTGATTTTTGAGAACGTGTAACGTAGTTCCCCCCTACCTACGTTAAACGTTCTCAAAAATTGGCTATCGATATTCGCTTCAGATATGAGGTTTTTGGAGGGTAAAGTACGGTAAGCGCCTCTGAGCACGGAGCTTACATAGCTCAGAGGTGCGCTTCTTATTTATGGACGACCATGTTTGCCGAGTTATGCCACATCGTGTTGCTAGTAGCCACATATTGTCAGTTAGACGCTTGAGCTTGCAGGTGGCCAACAGCAAACAAATATCATCCTTGTCTTAGAGTACCAGATCTTGCCATCTTATCTGCTATGCAGTTGCTTTGATTGTCCTGGTGACCCGGAACCCATATTTGACTTACCACGAATTGCTAAACCATCTCGTTTAGAGATTTACGCCAGTTTGCTACGGGGCACAGTGGCTGGTTTGCTCAAAACACGTTTCAAAATTAATGACTTTTTATATCCGTACTCAAAAAGTTAAAGGGTAAAAGTGGACGTGCTTAACGCAGAGAAGGAAACGTTTCCGAACCCATAAAGTATATATATTCTTGATCAGCATCAATAGCCGAGTCTCTGTCTGTCCGTCTGTCCGTCTTGTTTGACGCCTCGTTCTCAGAGACTATAAAAGCTAGAGCAACCAAATTTTGTTTCCAAACTCATGTGATATCAGACTGAATCAAGCTTCTTTCCAAATTGTACCACGCCCTCCTCCGCCACCACAAAGCACCACAAATCTGTGACAGCGACAATTTTAAGGCTACGATAAAACTATAAGCTCAGTATCGTAGAGAATAACCATATCTACCAACCAGATTGCCGAATCTGAGTCAGATCGGATAAATTAGCCAGAAATTTATAATATTTTATATTAGCCAGAATAAAGAAATTTATTTTCAGTTGCTTCCCCCGATTCCTCTAGCGCTAAACCACGTTACTCATTCTCTTTCTCGATCGAACACACACTGTCCTTTGCAATGCATGACCTTTGCGGAGAAAATGAAGAACTACAATGTAGATGTATAATCTAAATTTAAGATGTGTAATTGACATTGTAGATGTAGATAACAGAGGTAGCAAAAAATGTAAAAGGTGCAATATTTTTTAAATAGGCATATGCCAGTATTCTGAACATATACACAAATTTGAGAGACGTACAAATAAAAATAAAAATAGAATGCGCTTGCATATGTAGTACGCACAGAGCCTGCAAGTGCGCGTGTACCCTGCATGGTAGCCTATTTCCTAGAATAAATTTGTATGAACTTTATAATAAAATAAAAACGAGAAGGAACGTGAGTCGCTTCTAGTCGCGACTCTACTTTTATACCCGTACTCAGTCAGTATATAAATTTATGAGATTATGATTGAAATATAAAAAAAATTTTTAATATTTTACATTTTACATTTTTTTGCTACATCTGTTAACTACATCTACATCTTAAATGTAGATTATACATCTAGAACAAATATTCTACATCTACCATTTAGATTCTACATCTCCTCCGCTAGGGGTTGCTCGCGCATTGCATAGGGCCGAGTGTGTGCGAGCGAAACAGAAAATGAATATCGTAAGCAACGCCAGAGGAGGCGGGGGAAGCAACTGAAAATTAATTTCTTTATTCTGGCCATTATAATGATTCGATCTGTACCAGATTATTTTTTTTTTTTGATTAAATCATCGCATGGATGATCCGATTTTGATCGCAGCTACGTTGCCGCATTGATCAGGTACTTGTTTTTGATCGCAAGTGCAAGACTTGCTCTCGTGTTGATCTTATTGTATTTTTTGTTTTTTATTTTTATTTTTTTTTTTTTTTTTTTTTGTTTAATTTATTTTTTTTTTTTTTTTACTTGTTTGGTAAATTTATTTATTTTTTGTCAATCAAAAGCGAGCTTGACTGGTTATGTGTTGATTGATCAAAAATTAATATTTGATCTCTGTTTACTTTGATTCTACTTTACTAAGTGTTAGATTTCTGAAATTAAAACTCGAAATTAGCCTTGCTCATAAAAATGGCCAATTCTCTGAGATGAAGTGGCTCCTTTTTTAACAATAGTTCTTTTAAGTTGTTATAATATCTAAATATACGAAACTTACCCCTGAGGTTTGCGAATCGTTTACATTTAAAGATTAGATGCTCAGCATGTTCAGTTACGTTACATTCAACGCAGATATCGGAGTCGGTTGCTTTGATTTTCAGCAAAAAGGGTTTATCGTAAGTATGTCCTGTCATAAGTCTGTTGATTGTTTTAATACTTTTGGCCTTCCATTTGCATTTGTGGTGCCATGGTTTTCTCGGTATATCTGGGAAATAGTTAGCTAGTATAGTCCCCTTACTTCTACAATTTTGCTTATAATCGTCGTTCCACATAATTTCTATTTCGTTTTTTATCTCTCTGATAGCTTCTTTAATGCTCAGATGTACGTATATCATTTCACCTTCTGTAGCAGCGCTCTTTGCTGCTTTGTCGGCGTCTTCGTTAATCTTAACCCCTTTATGTCCAGGTACCCATATTACGTCTAATTTTTGTATCTCAGCTATTTCTATAATTTTATGTATTTCATTTACTATATATGAGTCAGTTTGTTTATTGTTAATTAATCTAATTGAACCTAGTCCATCACAAAATATCACAGCTTGTTTATATTTGTTTTTTAAAATTATCTCACTCGCCTTCTTTATCCCTAATAGTTCAGCCCCCACTGACGAGAGCCTAGTTTCAGTCTTGTATTTGTATTTATTGTTGCTAGGTAGTTCAACAATGCCTATGCCAACCTTGTCATGCATCACTGATGCATCAGTTGCCAAGACACTCCATCCCTCCTTTACATACTTATCTAGTATTTCAGCATAAAATACTTTAATTTCCTCTTCCGAGTACTCTTCTTTTTTTTTACCTAATAATTTGTCTACTACATTTATTTTGTTGCAATACCTGAAATTCTCGAAGCTACGTGTATTGTCAAAAAGAATTTTAAATTCTTTTAAAACTCTGGTATAACTGGTTTCCGCTTTTGATACTTTTAGATCCTCAAACATACTTGGATTTATTTTTTTTATCTTAAAAAGCTCTTTAGCGGTTAGCCATTTAGCCCTGAAGCTCGGTGGCATAACTCCCGCAAGTACAAAAATCTCGTGTTTGCTAGTATCTGGTGGAACTCCTACACATCTTCTCAAGATTTTCGCTTGAGCGATTTCCATATTTTTCCTAGCTCCCTTTCCCATGTCTGCAAAACTGGTTATCGCGTATTCTTGTTTTGATCTAACAAAAGACTTAAAAATATTTACACTTGTTTTAGGTTTGAGCCCCGCTTTGATTGATGTAACCATTTGTACAATTCTACAACTTTTTTTTGTTTCATCTTTTACCATTTTGACATGATTGGAGCAAGACATATTTAGATTAATAAGTCTGCCAAGAAATTTTATGCATTTTTTGTTCGGAATTTGTATATTTTCTATATTTATATTCACAGTGTTGCCTCTGTCCCTACCCATGTACATGATTCCAGATTTGGTTGGGTTAAAGCTAAATCCAAGGTCTCCGCAAAGCAAATGAAAATCTTCCAGTTTGTTTTGTAAATTTAAAACAGCTGCCGCAAAATTGTGACAGTGTGAAATAATAATGAAGTCGTCTGCAAATTGCATAATATAAGTCTTAAAATCGCTTATTTGATGCAATCTTTTTGTGTAAACGTTAAACAACAGTGGTGCGAGACAAGACCCCTGTGGTAGTCCACCCTGTACTACCTCCACAGAATCTCCCATTTTTAAAAGTCTCATTGATAAGAAACTCATGATCCAGTCTATGTACATTTTGGGGAACCTATCACTTTCCATCAATCTTTTTAAGAAATTTATATTCACACAATTATATGCATTGTTTAAATCAACTGATGCCATTACAACGTGTTCCTTGTTTTTCTTTTTTGAAGCAATAACATTTATGACATCATTTATGCACATCGAAGCAGATTTATTTTTTTGAAATGCATAAGATCTGTATGGCAGTAGATCGTATTCATTTATGTGCTCTTCAAGTTTGTTTTTTATTATACCGTTTACGGTTTTAGCCAATACCGATATCAAGGATATGGGCCTAAAGTTCTTTATGTCTGTCAGGTCTTTGTCTTTTTTTGGTATGGGTGTTATTTTGATTGAACGCCATTCTACTGGAAACTCACATTTGGATATTTTTTTATTGTAAAAGTTAACCAAAGATGTCTTTGTCCCACTATTCAAAGCATTTAACATCTCATATGTAATCTTGTCTAAACCTCCAGCAGTTTTCTTGTTTCGCCCTAGAACCTTTTCAAGGTCTTCTATGGTGAAATTTGGACTCTCGTTATTTTTGCATGCGTACATTGATTCATCTACAACTCTTGCCTCAACAGGTATTTGTTCTTTAAGATATTCTAAAAATTCGCCTGCCTTCTCCGGATCGAATTTTTCCAGTGTTTCTGTGTTGCAATTTTTAATATTGTTAAGAAACCTCCATGCTTCTCTACTGTTTGATTTTAAATTTAATTCTGTTATTTTACGGGCATAGCTTGTTTTTTTTGCGATTTTCACTGCTTTTTTCCATTTACATTTAAGCTCGACAGCTTCGCAGTAATTTTGAAATGACGGTTCTTGGTTTGCTTTTTTTTGGGCCTCAGCAAAGCTGCCAAAAAGTACGGCTAGACTTTTATCCCACCATAATTTTGGCCTCTTATTCCCTATCTCGTACGTTGCTGCTTTAATTTCAGTGCTCATGCTTTTGGCTAGATTTTCTATTTTATCATCTATCACAATCTGTCCTAGTTTTTTAAGTAACCGATTCTTTGCTAGAAATTTTTTTTGTCTTTTCTTGTATTTCTGCCATTTCAAAACAGATCGGATGATGATGACTTCTTCCCAGAAAAATATTCCTACATTTCCAATTCTCTATTTTGATACCCTTTACAAAGGTCAAATCGAAAATAGAACCTGTGCTGCTGTCAATGTTCCTCCTGAATGTAACACTGCTATCGTTTGCAAGCGTGTACCCGGCGTTATTCATTGCCTGTCTTAAGAATGAACCTTTTCTATTGCTTGCTGTATCACCAAAGCCAGTGTGTCTCGCATTGAAGTCACCTGCAATGATGCATCTCTCAAATGTATCGAGCTTCTCCAACAGACTGTCTATTGTTTGTTTGAAAATGATAAAAGGTGTCTGGGGCTCGAAATACAATGAGGATATGATCATATCTTGTCCATTTAACAATCTGGTAGATATGGAATTTTTTACTATTACTATTTTTAATATTGTGGATGTCACAGATTTTCGTTCTTTGTGAAGGCGAAAGGGGGCGGGGCGAAATTTTGAAATACACTTGTAACAGTGTGATATCACATGAGTCTGGAAAAAAAATTTCGTTGCTCTAGCTTTTATAGTCTCTGAGAACGAGGCGCTCATGAGGACGGACAGAAGGACAGACGGCCAGACGGACAGACAGACATGGCTCTATCGACTCGGCTATTGATACTGATCAAAAATATATACTTTATGGGGTCGGAAAATTTTCCTTCTCTGCGTTACACACATCCACTTTTACCACAAATACAGTATACCCCTTAACTCTTTTGAGTACGGGTATAAAAAAAAAGTTCAGTATATACTAGAAAAGTATCCGAAGGTATTTGCTGGTTTTGCTGGTATGTTTCTACCCCCTGTAGGTTAGGTTAGGTTGAGGCGGCTGTCGGGATCGCCAGGAACCCGACACACTTAGGCCGGTTTCGGCCCGTTGTGATACCGCAAGGACATTTCCCCCTTCCCTCATGTGAATCTATGTTATCCGTTGTCCCATCCGGATGCCCTTATGAAGTTTGCGATCCATCTGGGATCAGACATGTCTGAGATGTCAATTAAGAAAGGTGCGCCCAAGTATTGAAGAACAGGTGTTCCACTGTCTTCTCCTCTTCCTCATCTCTACAGCTACGACAGAAGTCGTTGTAGGGTGCACCCAGCCTGTTTGCATGTGTGCCTATTAACCAATGTCCTGTAAGGGAGCATATGACTGAGCTGCACCTTTTCCTGCCGAGCTTGCAGAGCTCATCGGTGCGCTTCTTATTTATGTTGGGCCAGGTTTGCCGAGTTATGCGACATAGTGGCAGTGATTGCCATCTGTCGTTTGTAAGTTGCTTGTAATGCTCTGTTATTTTGAGCTTACAGGTGGCCATTGGCATACGAATGTCCTCCTTATCGTGGAGAAGGGGGACTGTTGTACCAGCTCTGGCCAGCTCGTCTGCTATACAATTGCCATCAATGTCCTGGTGGCCTGGAACCCATATTAGGCTGATTGCAAACTGATGAGCCATCTCGTGAAGAGACTTGCGACAGTTTGCCACGGTAGCCGAGCTTGATGTTATCGCATTTAGCGATTTGATCGCGGCTTGGCTATCACTGTAGATGTTTATGTTAGTTGCCGTAGTGGCTGCTTCGTGAAGACAGCACAGAGCTTCCTTGATCGCTATGACTTCCGCTTGGAAGACACTGCAGTGATCTGGGAGCCTGAAGGAGTGCCTTATGTTTAGTTGTTCGGAGTATATACCCCCTCCGACCTTATTGTGCAGTTTCGAACCATCTGTGAAGATTTGTATGGCTCCGTCTGGGCCAGGAGGTCCCTCGAGCCATTTATCTCTCTGGGGGATGATTATTTCGAAAGGAGTGTCTATGTACTCCCTTGGAGCACAGTAGTCCGTTTTTGTGGGGACGATATTGTTTCCGTTAAGGATGGAAGCGTGACCGATGTGCTGCGACACCCATTGGTCTGAGTCTCTTAGACGAATTGCTGCCATTTCTGCCTTCTCCATACCCGCATGGTCAAGACTCTGGAGGCATAGGATGGCGTTTAGCGCATCGTTAGGTGTGGTGCGTAAAGCCCCACTGATGCATAGGGCGGCAGTACGCTGTACCTTGCCCAGTTGGTTTGTGATTGTCCTTTTTGATAGGGCAGGCCACCACACGGTAACTCCGTAGAGTAGTATTGGCCTAACTATTGCTAGGTATATCCATTGGACTATTCTTGGGTTCACGCCCCATTTCATCCCTATGGCCTTTTTACAAGTGTAGAGGGCTATCGTGGCCTTCCTCACTCTGTCTTTAGATATTCAGAGTCCAGCTGAGCTTCTTGTCAATTACCAGCCCTAAACAGCTGGCATTGTCACTGAAGGAGAGCCTGCATCCGTTTAGAATTGGGGGGTTGAGAGGCGGGACTTTGTATTTGTTTGTGAACAATACAAGTTCAGTTTTTTGAGGGATTAACTCCCAATCCACGCGACTTTGTCCATTCCGACAGTCTCGCGAGCTTTGCGGTCATTAGGTCGCAGAGTGTCTGAGGGAATTTTCCCGAAAAGATTATGGCAACGTCGTCGCATACGCGGACCTATGGATTTCTCCACCACCGAGATTACTTCATGGAGTGCCGTTTCCGTGGATTTTCCTTTCCGGTAGGCATGTTGTGCGCCTGACAGCCACTAAGGATTTATGGTTGCCCTCAGCTGTAGCCCGACTAGTCTCTCAAAGGTTTTCGAGAAGAAAGGACGATAGACTTATTGGTCTAAAGTGTTTAGGGGTTGTGTGTGAGGCTTTCCCTGCTTTTGGAATAAAGACTATTTTAGCCTTGAGCCAGAGCTTGGGGATACGAGTATCTTCCTGAGGATGCATTGTAGCCAGTTAATGGCCATATTCCCTGCTTTCTGTAATTGAGCCGGAATGACCTGATCGGGACCAGGTGATTTGAAGTATTTGAAGCTCTTTACAGCCCAGCTAATGTTCCGTCTTGTGAGGATGTGCGCCATCCAGGCTTCTGAGCCCTTGCTTGTGAGATCTGCAGGCTCGATGGTTGTGCACCCAGGAAAGTGGGGTGTCGAATAGGATATGTAGGGAGTCCTCTTTTGAGTTGGTCCACGTACCGTCCATTCGCTTGAGGTATCCCACCGAGGGTGTTGTTTTCGAGAGAATCTTTCGTAGCCTTGCGGCTTCCGACGTGTCCTCAATGTCGGAGCAGAATAGTTTGCTTTCCTAGTTTCTTTCTTGTATAGGGCAAGACTACTTTTGTAGTTTGCCCAGTGTTCTTCCTCGCTTCCGCTTTTGGCTCTATTGAATAGAGTCCTGCAGTCTCTGCGTAGAATATCTATTTCCCTTGACCACCAAGGGGGTTTCTTTTTCCCTTTAGGTCTAATTTATTTATTTATTTATTCGCCAACGAATAAACCTTAACTGGCTAAACTAACTTATTTCTATCTTAAAAACTAAACAAAAACAAAGAATAACAAACTAACAATTAAACAAGAAAAACTGAGATAGCAACAGTCTAACGGCTCCTTTTCCCAGGCAAAAGTCGAATCGCATCCTAGCTGGCAACGAATTATACTGCCGAAGAGCCCTACATAACGGCTCATTATTCCCGTAGTTGGTCCGGTGGAGATCAACAACAAAGAGTGCATGGTGCCTAAGGTTCCTGGCAGGCGTGTTGAAGCCAATCCTAGTAAGCAGGTCAGGGCAATCGATGTTACCCACTAACAGATCGTACAGAAATATCTGCGCCGCAATGGTCCTTCGATCCTCGAGAGAGGAGAGATGCACGAGGCGACATCTGCCATCATAGGACGGCACCGGAACGGAAAATTGCAACGGCTGTAGTTCGAACCTCAAAAACTTCCTTTGCAATCTCTCAACGCGCTATTTGAACGACCCCTGTGGGGTTCCAAACCACTGAAGCATACTCAAGGCGCGAGCGCACAAGAAATGAATAAAGACTTAGCCTCGTGTATGGGTCCCTAAACTGGGTTGCATTACGCGTAACAAAGCTGTACATAGCATAGGCTTTTGGCAAAATAAAGTTCAAATGTTCGATAAAAAGAAATTTCGAATCGAACAAAAACCCCAGGTCAAGTGCCTCAGTCTGCTTCAAGAGCGGAATGCCATCTATCGAATAAGAGGCCTGAACATTGAATGAACACTTACTAAAGGACACAAAGTAACATTTGTTAATGTTGAGAGGTAGACAATTCAGTGAGCACCAACGAACGACTGCATCCAGATCTCGCTGAAGACGGATACTGTCACCTAAAGTTCTGACAGAACCGAATATTTTCAGATCATCAGCATAAAGCAAATGCTCAGAAACTTCAATCCTGAGACATATGTCATTGATGAAAATAGAAAATAGCAACGGCCCAAGAGCACTCCCCTGTGGCAGGCCAGAAGTAGCCAAATATGGGCTCGACTGCTTTCCATTTACCAAAACAACATACTCTCGCTGCTCAAGGTATGACATGAACCAATAAAGCAGACTTGAATGAATACCCAACCGCTTCAGCTTGCTACTAAGGCACAGTGGGAGACTTTGTCAAAGGCCTTAGCAAAGTCAGTGTATACCACATCGACCTGAGAGTGCCCTTCAAAGGCATGTGTGCAAAAATTACTGAAGGCTGCCAAATTAGTAGTCGTTGATCTACCCGGCATAAAACCATGCTGATTTTGACTAATGTATGACTTCATGAGAAAAGAGATCTTTTTGGCAATGATTCGCTCAATAAGTTTTGAGACATTGCTGAGTTTGGCAATTGGTCTATAATTAGAGATACAATTCTTAGCACCTCTCTTAAAAACGGGAGTAATAGTGGCAGCTTTCCACTTTCCAATAAAGTGACCCGTTAACAAAGAATTATTGAAGATAATTTTAAGGGGTTTACAAAAAGCAACATCACAGTTGCGAAGCAGAAAAGCAGAAATGCCATCACTGTCAGGCTTACACGAATTGTCGAAATCAGCGATTGCCTCCAAAATGTCCACCTCCGATAAATCAAGTGAGCCAATATTGACCACCGAAGGGATAAAGTCTAAGACATCAGACTCATGCCAAACTGCGTATGGCTCGAAGTTTCAGCCGTGAATGCCTTTTTATACGCTTCGGTGAAGCTGTCTACCAGGCTATTTAAATCGTCCGGAGTGTCCGGACATTTCGGTGGAATGGGGGGGAGTAATTTCTCTATGGTTGCACTATATAAATCCCAGTTGGCTTTTCTGGGGTTAACATAGTCAGTAGGTTTTGGGCTCTCGAGAGATAGTATTGTCTCGATATACCTGTGATCGGAGAAGGAGTGGTCCTCTAGGACTCTCCAACTTTTAACTAAGTCTGACAGTTTGTGAGGCAGTAAGGTGAGGTCAATAAACTCTTGTCGGTTTTTAATAATAAAGGTAGGGTCGTTACCTCGGTTGCAGATAACTAGATTAGAGTTAAGGATGAAGCTGAAAAGTGACTCACCCCTTACATTTATGTCGGAGCTCCCCCACTGAGTGTGGTGAGCGTTGGCATCGCAGCCTATTAATAGGCCTGTGTCACTAGGAGGATCGCTTTCCTCGTGAGCCATGTAGGACGACACCAGGTTTAGGTGTGTCCCCTGTAGCTCTAGGCTAGCCGCCGTATTGTCGCCATTGCTAAAATTGTGGAGCAGAAAGATATTTAGATGCCTTCTTGCTAGAATGCAGGTACGAGTTTTACCTTCAGTTGGAGCTACTAATAGCTTGTACTCCTTCGTCGCTAATCCACAGACCTTGCCTCCCACCACCCAAGGCTCCTGGATTAGGACTATCTCCGCTCCGCTTGCGTTCAATCGGAGCATAAGGGCAGCGGATGCTGCCTTACAGTGGTGGAGATTTATCTGCAGAAGTCTGAGTGACTTCATTAGATTCACTCTCCACCACTGTAGTGTCGGCGTCGGAGTCGTCGAGAATCTCGTGCCGACACAACGTCTCGAAATCGAGCATCAGCTCTGTGTCCGAGGAGTAACCCTCCCGGTCCAGCTCCAGGTCTACCTCGGGTGCCTGGATCTCCGAGGCAACGTCCTGCTCAACTGGGTTATTGACAGGACGCGCCTCGGCCGCTGCATCCGATTTATAGACCTTCATGGTCACCGAGCTGAACCCGAAGTTTAGTTCTCCTTTTGCGGCTTCAATCGGAGCCAGTGACTCCTTGTTCAGGATAATCACCGCCTGATTCGTTGGTCCCTTCGATGCCTCCACCTTCACAACCTTCCAGTCCTTGGTTGGAAGAGCCGGGTTGCATCTTTGTAGCATTGTGAGGATCCTTTCGGGCTCCTTAAAGGTTGCCGGCACCCATATACGGGCCCTCGGCCTGCTAGGCACCTCGCTCCAGTCTACAGCGACGAGCTTCGCCCCCGCGTATATCTCGCCGATTTGCGACACCACAGCTTTATAGAGCTTCACAGAGCGCTCATCCTCGCAGGCTATTACCTTGATGTTCCCCTGAATCCACCCCATGTCTTTGCAGACTGGAGGTGGCCCGGGGTCCTTGTCGAGGAGCTCGAAGCAGCGGTCGGCGAGTGCCGCTTCCACCCACTTCCATTGGCTTCTGGGTAGCAGCCTTAGGTGGCTCAACACTGAAGTTGGGCAGAACCGTCGAGGCCCACTCAACCTTTTTCAGCCAGTCTGCTGTTGGGCTGGCTTGCGTGCTAGCATTCTGCCGACGGGGTATGTGCCCAGCACTCCTCTTTTCGGCGTAGCTATACTTCTTGGCTTGGGCGCTGGTTGATGCCAAGCCAGCCCCCGCAACTTCACCGGAAGGTTGGGCAGCCGCAGTTTTGCTTAGCTGCCCTTCCATGGTATCCGCTTTGGGAGTGGACTTGTCACCCATCCCAGATTTGGGATGGGACCCACCCGGGCTCATACCCGCGCCTTTCGCCGTACAAGACTTTCCTGCGTTAGAGCTGATCGGGACAGGCCTTTGGGCCGCTGCCTTCTCTCGCTTGGGAGTGCTCCCAGTCGGCATTTGAAGAGTGCCTTTCTCGTTTTTGTTTTTGTTATATTTGCGTATTTATCCATATGATTCCCACGAGCTGCAGAGAAGGGGAACGGTCCACCCCGGCAGAGCTCCACGTTACCCGGGTAAGGCATCACTAGAACAGGGGGCTGCCAAGTCCCTGAGCTCTCCGTTAGCGACTGGACTAGTTTTTATACCGGGCCCCCAGCCAGGCTGACTCTCGGCACGGGTCGAATGACACCTTAGTCCGGCCCGGTGTGAGGTGAGTGTTGGGGTTGGGATGTGGGTAGGTATGTGTAGGAAGAGGGAGTGTGTGAGCTACTTGATGAGAGGCGGCACCACAAGCGCATCGTCAGTGTTGCTGCCTCGCGAACACCCGCTGGCTGTCCGGGACTGCTTATTTCGGTACTCTCCCTCAGAGACAGCTTAGTTGCTTCTCTTTGGGATGCCCGCTTATTCACAGTTGACCTACCCACAGGGTAGGCCGTTCGCTATCCGCAACCCGCGACCCGTCCGGTGGCCTCAGCTAGGCCCCCTCTGAGCCACCACAAAGCCCAATAGGATCATCGAACCCCCTGTAAAGTTATATCAATTTGATATAGTTTTCCAGCAAACACGAATCAGACATTGCAATATGAGAGCAAAAAACCAAATGAAATATTTATTTACATTATTTTTATTATTTTCAGGAATATAAATCAAATATGGTTTTCAAAACATGTTATCTTTACGGTGGTCGGCACGGGAGGCGTCGCCATCTGGTGCTGCTGATAGTCAGAGACATTACCGTGACAATAAAATATTGGGAAGCCCAGGATATGCCTAGGGAAGAGCGACCTTCACAACCTTCCAGTCCTTGGTTGGAAGAGCCGGGTTGCATCTTTGTAGCATTGTGAGGATCCTTTCGGGCTCCTTAAAGGTTGCCGGCAACCATATACGGGCCCTCGGCCTGCTAGGCACCTCGCTCCAGTGTGTGAGCTACTTGATGAGAGGCGGCACCACAAGCGCATCGTCAGTGCATTTCATAAACTTTTAACAAAGCCAAGTGAAAAATTACAAGAGTTTCTCTAATAATGAAACCGACAAATTTGTGGTGGCGTAAAGACTTTATTATTTTTAAGGCGGGCGAAAGAAAGGTGCTTGCTCGATCGACTTCAATTAAACATTATTATTCTAAATTCAATACATTGCATTCTAAGCCTAGGTAACCTACGGTGGCAAAGCGGGGCGAATTCGCCTTGAGCGAAAGAGAGAGCTTTCATTTCGCTCCCGCCTTGCCCTAACCTACTTACACTAGACTTCAAACTTCAAATCAATTTCAACATAATCTTAACAAATAACGAGAAGGAACGTGTGTCGCTTCTAGTCGCGACTCTACTTTTATACCCGTACTCAGTCAGTATATAAATTTGTGAGCTTATGATTGAAATCAAAAAAAAAATTTTTTAATTTTACATTTTTCAATTTTTTTGCTACATCTACATGTAAAATGTAGATAATACATCTAGAACAAATATTCTACATCTACCATTTAGATTCTAGATTTATTTCTTTATTTTGGCTATAATAATGATCCGATCTGATTCAGATTCGGCAATCTGATAGATATGGTCATTCTCTACGATACTGCGTTTTTAGTTTTATCGTATCTTCAAAATTGTGGAAGCCACAGATTTTCGTCTTTTGTGAAGGCGGAGGGGTGCGTGGCACAATTTTGAAAGAAACTTGATTCAGTGTGATATTTGGTATTTGGTTGCTCTAGCTTTTATAGTCTCTGAGAACGAGGCGTCAAACAAGCCGGACAGACGGACGGACTGACGGACAGACAGACATGGCTATATCGACTTGGCTCTTGATACTGATCAAGAATATATAAACTTTATGGGGTCCACTTTTACCACAAATACAGTATACCCCTTAACTCTTTTTGAGTACGGGTATAACAAAGAACATTTAATATTAAACGACATGACGAAACACCGGCCCCGTTGAAGGCCTGCGCGGCTTCAACAGCTTGGTAGCGGCGCCAGCTTGTGGATGGCCCGCCGAAAGACAGTTCCGTTGCTCCTCCTAAGGTCGACGACCCTGACCATGCCGTCCTCCCCGACGTGCGTGACGACGATCCTGCCCAGGAGCCACTCCTGTGGAGGCATGTTGTTCTCGGCCACGAGGACGAGGTCTCCCTCCTTCATGTCGGGCCTCCTCTGGTGAAACTTGCCACGAATTTGCAGCCCCAGGACATTTTCGCGTGACCATCGCTGCCAGAACGCTTGCCTGACTGACGAGGCAAGTCGCCATCGCCGCAAGCAGCTGAGACTCTCCTGGTCCTGAGTCCGCAGTGCTGGGGGGCGATGACCCGCCTGTCAGCAGGTGCCCGGACGTGAGTGCCTTACCGTCGCTGGGGTCCTGGCTGATGGCTCCCAGTGGCCCGGAATTCAGGACGGCCTCGATCCCCACGAGGACTGTGGCGAACTCTTCTGCGGTCAATAGTGCGCTGCCTACCGCCCGTATGAGTAGGCTCTTCGCAGACTTCACACCTGCCTCCCAGAGTCCTCCCATGTGTGGCGCCCGAGGCGGTATGAACGCAAATTCGCATCCGTTTTTTGATGCGAATCCTCGAACTGCGTCCGCCCCGTCCTCGAGCGCCTTCTGCAGAGCGCTAAGGTGACGGCTCGCTCCGACGAAATTCGTCCCGTTATCGCAATGGACGATCTGGGGATATCCTCGGCGCCCAACGAACCTTTGGAAAGCCAATAAAAAGGAGTCAGTAGTCAAATCAGATACAAGTTCTAGGTGAACCGCTTTAGGTTAGGTTAGGTTAACCCGGACGGCCCTCATGGGGCCTCTCATATGCCAATATGGCCCTTAGTTATCCGGATAGGTGTTTATGGACCTTCCTGAGTTTTTTACGCGGTTTCGAATTCCGTGAGGATCGAGGAGATTTTCGCGAAGGAAAGAAGTTCCCCTGGCGTCCTCTTGGAGGCATCCTCCAGTGATGCCAGCACCGGGGCGCCTAGGTATCTTCGCCTAGCCCGTGAAAGAGCCGGGCAGATGCAGATGAGATGCTCCAGGGTTTCGATAGCCCCGGGTTCATCGCATTTCCTGCAGCTGCCACTGTTGGTGATGCCCAGCTTGACAGCATGTGCCGCAGCCAGACAGTGACCTGTGAGTATTCCCACTAGCATTCTGCAGTCCTTCCGTGGTAGGTGCAGTAGGTAGTGGCTGAGTTTCCCATTGTGCTCCCTGTACATGGTCTTTGAGGTTCTGCAAGTGGTGGTGGTGTTGCTTCACCTGTTCCTTGCTTTAGTGTTGGACTTTTTCTCTAGATCTCTTTGGAGCGTTCTAAGGGAGACCGGTACGTTCTCAGTTCTCAGTTTTCCAGGCCGACGCCGTCCTTAGCCGGAACGTCAGCGATCTCGTTACCATCGATGCCCTGGTGGCTGGGAACCCAGTAAATCCGCACTGACTTAGTCGTGCTTAGGATTTCTAGTGCCTCCCTGCTTGCCAAGACATTTTTGGAACCGACCGCTGACGACTGCATGGATCTTATCGCCGCCTGGCTGTCCACGAACAGGTTGATCACGTCGTGTGGGCGATCCGTAGACTGAGCAGCCTCCGCCGCTTTCCGTATCGCGAAAACTTCCGCCTGGAATATGCTGCATTGGTCCGGTAGCATATAGGATAGCCTTATCTCAGGGTCTGTACAGTATATGCCCGCTCCTACTCCTCCTTCCATCTTGGAGCCGTCTGTGTAAATGTTGAGGTGCTGAGTCTGGTCCCGACCCTTTTTCCAGTCGTCGGTACCCATAAATGATGTTGTTTCGACATCCAGGCATGTTCTTGGGATCATGTAGTCAGTTATACTGATCATGTCTCGGCAAATTGAACTGTGCCCGAATCCGTGCAGCGACATGTTGCCCGATGCGACTAGGCGTTGTGCTGCCTTTCCTGCACTCAGTTGCGCGTGGATGTCTAGGGGTTCTATTCCGAGTAATGTTTCGAGAGCTTTTGTTGGGGTTGACCTCAGCGCCCCTGTGATGCAGAGCATTGCCTGCCGCTGAGTTCTTTCCATAAGCTTGTTGTATGTCTTTTTTTCCGTAGCCTGCCACCACACTAAGACTCCATACAGCAGAGTCGGTCGCACCACCGAGATGTAGATCCAGTGCATTAGAGCAGGTGACAGGCCCCATGTGCTGCTAAGCATCTTCTTGGATGCGTATAGCGCAATGGTAGCCTTTTTCACCCTTTCCAATACATTGGGTCTCCATGCCAGCTTGCTGTCCAATACTATGCCGAGATATTTGACTTGTGTTTTTGGTGTCAGTCTGGTTTTGTCAATTTTCGGGGGGATCCATATCGGCACCTTATATCTCTTGGTAAAGAGGATGAGGTCCGTCTTGTCCGCGTTGATACTGAGTCCTACTTTTTCCGCCCACTCACATATCTCCCTGAGTGTTGAATCCATTATAGAGCTGAGGGTCGATGGACATACTCCCGTGATAATTATACTTATGTCGTCCGCATAGGCTGTTATTTTTGGGGTTCTCCTCTCGAATCTCTTTATTAGGTCGTCGACCACCAGATTCCATAGGAGGGGCGACAGGACCCCACCCTGAGGTGTGCCTCTGTGCGCCCCTTTTACCATGGAAGCGGTACCCCACTCTGAATACACCCGTCTGCAGCTGAGAAGGTTCTTTATCCAGAAGTTAATTGAGGGATGCGTGTTGGTCGCTTCAAGACGGTCCATTATCGCGTTCGGATTCACGTTGTTGAATGCTCCGGATATGTCTACGAACACTCCTAGAGCATACTTTTTATTGTGAAGGGCCCTCTCGATGGTGGCTACTAGCGAATGCAGTGCCGTCTCTACCGATTTCCCTTTGGTGTATGCGTGCTGGTTGGTTGACAACTGTCCCCCTACATCGTTCCTGATGTGTAAATCCAGCAGCTTTTCTAGAGTTTTGAGTAGAAAGGATGTGAGGCTTATTTTTTTTTTTTTTCATTATTTTATTTATCGAATCTTCTCTATTAGAGACTGACGACAAGTATGCAAATCTTAGCCTAATACATTTTTTTAAATTAATTTCACTTAATTATTTGGAGTACGTCCCTAACTAAGTATTATCGCTGGGTGGGTAGGTCTCTTCGCCGGAGTCGTGTATGGCTAGTGTGCCAAGTTAAGGACTGCGCAAGTCTGTTAGGATGAACCTGTAGCTTGACCTGATACTTTGCTTTCACCTTGGCGATTTCATCTTTAACTGATCCTACATTTAAGTCTTTATGGATATTTTCATTCCGTATGTACCATGGCGCCCCAGTGATAGTTCTTAGTATCTTCGATTGAGCTCTCTGGATTATTTCTAAATTACTAGCGCAAGCATTTCCCCATAGCTCGGAGCCGTATGTCCAGATGGGTTTGAGAACTGCATTGTACAAAAGTACTTTGTACTCCAGTTTTAGTGGTGAGCGGGTGTTTATTAGCCAATGTAGATTACTAGCTTTAAATTTTAGTTGATTCCTCTTCGCTTCGATGTGCTTACGCCAAGTAAGCCTTCTATCTAGATGAACGCCGAGGTATGTTACTTCGGTGGTTTGTGGAATGTTGGTGCTGTTCAGATATAGTGGAGGGCAAGTTTGTCTGTTCAAGGTAAAGGTAACATGCTTGCACTTTTGCTCGTTTACATGTATGCGCCAGTCTGCTAGCCATTTTTCTAAGGCCACGAGATGACATGACAAATGTTCCGTTGCTCTTGTTGGGCACTTGGAGCGACTTAGTATGGCAGTGTCATCAGCAAATGTTGAAGTTGTTGTTAGCCTGCTTGTCGGTAGATCTGCTGTGAAGATGATATACAATGTCGGTCCGAGTACGCTGCCTTGGGGTACACCAGCTTCAATTGGATGATATTCGGAGAGGAAATCTTTGCATCGTACTGCGAAGCTTCTTTGCTGTAGGTATGACTCCAATATTCCATGGATGTTCTGTGGAAGTAATATTTTAATTTTGTAGATTAAGCCTTCTAGCCAAACGCGGTCGAAGGCCTGGGCAACATCCAGAAAAACAGCGGAGCAGTACTCTCGTCTTTCGAATGCTTTTCTTATCTCAGACGTTATACGGTTTACTTGTTCAATGGTTCCATGTTTTTCCCGAAATCCAAATTGGTGCATCGGGAAGTTACCGTTGTTGTGTAGGTGTTGTTTGATACGATTCAGGAGTAGCTTTTCAAAAATCTTTGATAAGCAAGGCAGGAGACTGATAGGTCTATATGATGATGTCTTGGACTTGTCTTTCCCGGCTTTATGGATCATGGAGATGACTGATTTCCTCCATTCTTGAGGATAATAGCCCCATTTCATCATGTTATTGAATATCATGGTGAGGAAATGCACTGCACAGTTCGGCAATTCTATGATCATTTTAGGGGAGATGAAGTCGTGGCCCGGAGCTTTTCTTTGCTTTGGGATTTGGTCTTTAATGACCCTTGTGACTTCTCCTGATTGGAATATGATGGGCGGAGCAACTTCGGGATTGTTGGGTGGTGGGAGCACAAAGTTATTTGTTGCTGGGTGTGGTTTGAAGACGTTTTCCAGATGGATGGCAAATGTATTTGCCTTTTCTTTATTGCTTCGAGCCCACTCTCCTGTTTCTGTACGCAACGGTGATTCACTCTCGATTGGTGGACATACGCCAGATTTAGCTTTCCACAGTGAGAATCGTTTGCTAGTTGGGGACAGTTGCTCCATATAGTATATTTCAGCTTGGTTTCTTTCATCTTCTAGGGCTCTGCGTAATAGGTTGTTGGCTATGTTTAGCCGCTCTTTCGAGGCAGGTGATCTGTGGGCTTGCCACTCTCGCCGAAGCCTTCTTTTATCGCGTAGCAGCACTTCAATGTGCCTAGAAACACGACTGTTGTGGGAAAGTTTATTAGCTGCTAATATTGGTGTAGAGTGTTTTGCCGCCAGTGACATTGCGGATACTAATTCTTCAACAGAGCTATCAATGTCTTCTTTACAATAAGTGTTTGGGAAGCCATCAATATGGGAGCTTATATACTTCCGGTATTTAAGCCAATCTGTTTTGCTAGATGTTAGAAAGTATGGGCGTTCCGAAAGCTGTGGATGATCGTAAAGTTGAAGTAGAATGGGCGAGTGATCAGATGATAGATCTGTTAAGTGTTCTACATTAATCTGTGCTTGCAGCACTCTTCGTGTGATTGCAAAATCAATCAAGTCGGGTTGCTTCTTTGGATCTGTGGGCCAATATGTAGGCTTGCCCGGAGAGATAAAGTCCAGTTTGTTTCTTGGCGTTATTATAGCGTTATATAGTTGTCTTCCTTTTGGGTTGGTAAGACGAGATCCCCAATGGGTGTGCTTGGCATTGTAGTCACCAGCTGCTATGAATCGGTCACCTAATAGGTCGAAGAATTTTATAAATTCTGATTCGGAAATGCAGAAGCGCGGTGGGCAGTATACTGCGGATAGGTTTATGTAGCCGCTCTGAATTTCAATATGCAGATAAGGTGTAGCCTTATGCGATTCTTGATCAGAACGCCAGTACCTCCATGTGCCTTACCATCGGGATGATTAGTCGCATAGAAGTTATAGCCATCAAGGTGAAAATAATTTTTATTTGTTAGGTGAGTCTCTGATATGAGCATGGCGTCGATGTCGTGTTGAGCGAGGAATTGCAAGAGCTCGCACTTGTGCTGTGAAATGCCATTTGCATTCCAGAAAGAAATATTTAGGCAACCCATTTTAAACAGATTTATGTTTGAGTAAGAACTCCAGGAGGAGGTTTTGATTGCGCATAAGCTCCTGCATCGTTTGTTGTATTGCTACCATTGTGTTTGTTATAGTTACCAGCATTGACTCGATTCCACAAGGCAATTGGGCCGGATTTGTAGGGGTATGCTGGGCAATGATTTCTGGGAACTGGTTTGAGTCCTGATGCTGCATCATTCCTGCAGTGGTTTGTTGAGGTGTCGGCTTAGAGACTGAGGCGTACGACCCGTTATTGTAACTTAACGCCTGAGCAAAAGAAACTCCTGGAGTCGTAGTTGATGGAATATATGGTAAATTTTGTCGGACGACTGGGTTTCGTCCTGCAGCTATCTGTTGGCTTAGGCGATTTTTTAATTCTTTATAGACAGGACATCCTCTATAGTTGGCAGTGTGGTTTCCCCCGCAGTTGCTACATTTTTTGGCAGATGGGTCTTCCTTGTTTACGGGACAGGCCTCAGTGAGATGGACATCCCCACAGGCAACGCAGACTGCCCGTAGAGTGCAATAGGTTTTCGTGTGTCCATATTCTTGGCAATTTGTGCATTGGACTGGTCCATTTCGTTTATGCGGTTCCTCAACGGTGATCCTACGGTGCAGTAGATATTGAAGCTTGTAGATTGGGTGGACTTCATTTTTGCTTATGTGCATACGTGCATAGCGTGCTCTTTCCTCGTTCACTTGCAGTGTTGCAGTTTTTGTTGGTACTGCTACCGTTGGCGAGCGTATGGAGAAGTAAGCGTTGTTTTTAACTTGCGAGAGCCGACGCTCGTCTTGTTGCTGCTGCCGGGCTTGGCTCATTTTGGCTTTGTTTTCAGTGCTTGTGAATTTTACCGAGCTAGTGCTCTTATGCGTTGACATTTGTTTTTCTTTTATCTTAATTCTATTAATCTTTATTACGTGATTTTTTGATTTTCATGGGCTACACGTGTACAGGTACCCATGCACACCCCGAGATTTTATTTTTCGCGAATTAATTGTCGATCAATTGCGATTATTTGATTTTCACGGCGGAGCGATACAAAAATACGTCTGAAGTCGTTGACGGTCGGGTTGTGGCTTATCGGTCTATAATCCTTAGGACTATTGCTGCTCTTTCCTGCCTTAGGAAGGAAGACAATCCTCGAGGTCCTCCATTGGATAGGGATTTAGCCTGTGCTCAGGCAAGCTGAGTATATTGCAGAGAGCCATGGGGTGATCACGTCTTTGGTCACCTGTAGCATGGCTGGAAATATACCGTCTAGTCCAGGTGATCCTCCATCAGTGCTGTTAGGTCTTTTTCGCTGCCCTCAGTCCACTGTCCATCATTTCGTTTCAGCTGACTCTGTATGGTTGGTTGCTTCGATAGCAACTTCCGGAGTCTAGCCGTTTCTGGGACTTTCTCGATATTGGAGCAGAAGTTCCTCCACGAGTTTCTTTGTGCCTTGCGTATTTCTTTCTTGTATTCCCTGAGTAGGGGTTTGTATTCCTCATTGATTATCTTATCGTTCGTCAGTTTGACGATTTTGAAGAAGTCTTTGAGGTTGTTTCTTTTTAAACTTTTCCCAGTTTGTGTTCCGGGGTTTCTATAGACAGCTATCTTCGGAGTGTGTTTAAATTCGCACTTAAACTGAGAAGGATGGTCTTTCAAGGACTCTCGAGTCAGATACCAAAGTACTCCTTCCCATTACGAGTGTTAGATCTAGCACATTAGATGAGGTGGGACCTACGTAGGTATATTACTCCCCCACGTTTGCTACATCTAGGTTAGTTGATAGTATAAAGTCTAGAAGTGACTCACCTCGGTCATTGATATCGGGGCTTCCCCACACGCTGTGGTGGGCGTTTGCGTCCGTACCAACTAAGAGCTGCTGGTCTTCCGGGCTGGCATGCGCCACCAGACTCCTTAGCTCTTCCGGTGGAGCCGGTCTGTCGTGTGCCATATAGCAGGAAGCTACCGTCAGGCGCTTGTCCTCGCTTTCGAGGTCGTCAGTGCTGTAATGAGACATAAGGTAAGCGTGGATGCCCTTTCGTACAAATACGGCGGTTCTGGTCCTGCTTACCGATGGTGGGTGAAAGAGGTGGTAATTAGGGGACTTTAGTCCGGCCACAGCATTGCCCGAGGCAATCCATGGCTCCTGGACCAAAGCTATGTCGACAGGCCCTTGCTCCAAGGCAATAAGGAGCTCCGCCGACGCGAGCTTACTCTTATGAAGATTGAGCTGCAGCACCCTCACTGTCATGAGTGGCTGGCTCAACCTCCATCGACGGGTTGACTATCACGGTCAGGTCTCCGTCCTCCTCCTCTTCCTCCGAGTCGTCCAACGCAAGACCCTGGGCGGCCTCCAGGATGGTATCGAGACCTAGGTCTTTCTCCATCTCGCCTGCCTACAGGGTGTGCGCATCCTTGTCCCCTGGGTGGCGTTTTTTGAGACGTAGGTAGACGCTACGTACGCCCCACGCCATCTTCCCGAACCTCGGGTAGAGGATGTCCTCCGCCTCCTTGTTGATCTACAGGATCATGTGCTGGCCCCCCTCATTGGGTAGTGGGCTACCAGCGTGGATGATCCTCCAGTCCACCGTGGACACGTCCGCGTTTTGACGCTGAAGAAGCTTCAGTGCTCGGTCACCCTGGACTGCAATGGGGACGAGCACCTTCGCTTTCGAGACGGACGGAATCATCTCCCTGTCTACCACCTCCAGCTTGGCCCCCTCCCACAGCGCTTTCAATCTGGGTACCGCTTGCACCAACCACTTCCTCGTCGGGTCGTCCTTACACTTCAGGATCTTTACCCCGTTCAACCATCCCGCACCGTCAAAGGTGGGCATGGGAGCGTCCGGCTCGTCCTCCATTCGCTCAAAGAGGGATTCGACGAGCTTGGCGTGGACCTGCTTCCACTGCTCAGCCGTCATCTTTCCGTTCTCATCGCTGCGATCGATCAGGGCCACAATGAAGTGTCTCTTGGACATGTCACTCACCCTGGCCTTCTGTTTTGGCTTGTTCGCTTTGTGTTGAGGGATGACCACCTTGGGCCCGCGTTGCCGCTTGCTCGCCGGAGTGTCCTTGGCACTCTCGATCGAGCGTTGCCTTTTGGTGGCCATCATCTCCTCAACCTTATTGGCGAATTCGCCCTTCGTCGCCTGCATCTGAGGCAGCTGCGAGTAGTGAAGACGCCCCTCCTCTACCTTTTGCTCAGCCCAGGCTAGTTTGCTCTTCTCCTCCTGGGAGATGCCAACCTTGCCTTGGAGCCGGCTCTTGATTTTGAGGGCCGCCTTGTATTGGGACTTCGCCTTCATTCCCTCCCTGGAACGCTTCGGCCCTGCCCTACGCAGGGAGCTGGTACCTGGTTCCGGAAAGCGAAGAAGGCTATCCTCTTCTGTTTTGCTCACGCTGAGAACGCTCTCCAGGTCCGAGTCTGTCTCGACAACGGCACCTGTGCGTCTCAGCTTGCATTATGGCGTTTTTGTGGCAGTAGGTTTAAAACTAGTAGGGCCTGCTCCCGCCATACCAGAGTTGCGACCGCTAGCGGCACGCAGAGAGGATTGCTCCTCCCCGTGCCCGCCGGTGGTAGCAGTCACGCTTTCCACCGACGTTTGGACTGACATCCCAGTCCCGGTTTGATCTTCTCTCCGCTCCATGGTGGCCCGAAGGTCCATAAAGTTGATATTTATCGGGGGAACCACCCCCTAGCGTTTTATGCCTACCCGCCAGGCACCTCCAGCCATGGTCATGGTTCAGTTCCCCCAATGTTATATCGGGAAGACCTGGACCTGACCTTAGCTGGACACTGCATTACCCCGGACAGAGCAAGCGGCAATGCATTACCCGATTCGGGATAATGCAGTGCCCATTGCCCAGCCGGCGCTCTCGGGGAGGGTTCAGCTGGAGGATTTTTGTCGGCGCTTTGGACGCAAAACAAATAAAAAGCGCGATATAGGACTTGTATGGGGGCCTTCCTCGACTTTTCAATGTCGTCGAGACGGGGCCACAAAAATCAACGCCGCAAATCGAAAATGGGCGGGGAGCACGGTGTCGGTCTGCAGGTAATATTCCCATAAGTGCGTTAGCAGTCGAGGCTTGCACTTAAAGCAGCGGATACATGATCGAACTGTCTGACTGCAGACCTCCTGAGCGTTAACGATCCAAACACTCTGTCGAAGGAAGCTCACAAGTGCTCGTGGGCCGACATGAAAATTCGTATGATGCTGATGACGAACATAGCTCCGCACGAATTGCGTGCGCTTCGTCAAAAGTAGCGGAAACTTGGCATCGCATGATATAGGAGCTTTTGCTAGTCGCCGCCCTACTCTCAACAACGCAAAATTACAACAAGTACCTTTGTCTTCATGGATGAATGGGTTCAACCGCTGAAGACTAGGACCAACTCTAGATCCTTTCCGAACTTTCTCGATTTCCTCACGATACTCTTGATGTTGGAGAATTTTAACAATTTTTCGAAAGGCTTCATCGTACTCGGTCGGTGAACCCGTTTTTTTGAGCGTTATGCTCGGGTTCTTACATTTTCTTTTAGAGCAAAACATATGACAAAACACTCTAAGCAGCTTGAGGTGTGACGAGAATCCCTCGATGACATCTACCAAATCCGAAATTTCGACAGCTGCGGTCAGCCCGACCACGTTCTTCCGTTTCTCCAGCTCAACATCTTCTGAAGGCTCGAAATGAGGGTTTTTAGGCCAGTTTTCTTCTTCATCCTTCAAAAATGATGGTCCTCCAAACCAGATTGATTGGCGATTTCTTGGACGTCCCAACCTCTTGACACAATATCTGCTGGGTTCTGTTTTGTAGGGACATGTCGCCACGTAGCTTCATCTGACCACTCCTGAATATCAGCCACCCTATTCGAAACGAACGTCGACAACGTAGATGGATGTGACCGAATCCAGTGAAGAGTTACTTCAGAGTTTGACCAATAAACAGCTCGTTCGATAGGTTCCTTTAATAAGGGCTTGATTCTGTGACAGAGATCCGCGAGACGGTAAGCGGCACTACTTTGGACTTTGAAGTCAACAATGATATTTTTAAACCTTCTGCAGTTCTGCTACGGATATGGACGCATGCTCCATAAGCTCTCATGGAGGCGTCAGCGAAGGCATGTAACTGGACCGGTGACATCGGATCGGAATACACAAACCCAGGTATAGGTATATCTCTTCTAATTGAGATGTTGAAAAATACACTATTTCAACATATTCCATGCTGTTTCCAAATGCATCGGTATCGACTCATCCCAATCTAGTTTGTTAAGCCAAAGTTCCTGCAATAGGATCTTGCCCTTTATGACGATGGGACTCAACAATCCAAGGGGGTCGAACAACTTCGATGTCACCGACAGTATGTTCCGTTTTGTCGCTCGAAGACCCATGACTTCATTGTCAATTTTAAACTGAAAGGCATCTTCCTTAGGCAACCATGAGATTCCTAACGCCTTAGTCGACTCTGAATCCGAGATCGTTATGGGCTTTGTTGCTGTGCTCTCAGATGCGGTGATCTCAGGTGAGTTCGAAAACCACTTCGCTAACTCAAACCCTGCGGTCTGAAGAATCTGAGATACTTCGGACTTAATTGCACTTAGCTCCTCTACGCATGCAGCACCAGTCAACATTTCATCGACGTAAAAGTCGGACCCAATAACGTCAGCAGCTTTAGGGACTCGCAGACTCACTCAACCTTTTTAAACACCGGATAGCCAAAAAGGGGGCTGGTCCAGTCCGATAAGTCACGGTGTTAAGCTTGTTTAATCTTAAGGACTCAGATGGGTCTCTTCTCTACACTAACATCTGAAACTGCCTATCCGCTTCATTCACCATCACTTGGCGATAAACCTTTTTATATCGGCAGTCAGGGCGAACCTGTGCAGCCGGAAGCGGAGCAGCGTTGAATATAATTCCTCTTGAATGGTCGGTCCGACCATCAGAATCTCATTCAAGGCCACCTGAGAGGACGTCTTCGAAGACGCATCGAACACGACACGAAGTTTGGTGGACGTACTTTGGGCCGAAGGACACATTGATGTGGAATTACGTAGTGTGGAATCGTATTTTCGTATTGTCAGTCGGCGACATATGACCCAAGGAGAGGTACTCTTCCATGAATTCCAAGTACATTTTCTTCAACTCAGGGTCACGAGACAATCTTCTTTCGAGCGACAAAAACCGCCGTTTAGCAACCTCAAAGGAGTTGCCCAAACAGTTTGGATCTGATTTAAACGGCAGCCTTACTTCGAACCGACCTGATGGCAATACCTGAGTCGTCTTCCGAAAGTGATTTTCACATAACGTGTGCTCAGGCGAAATAATTTTCTTTGAAGATGGCATTTCGTCCAATGACCAGAATTTTTGCAAGGTCCTATCAATGGAGACTAACAACTCTTCACTGCAACTCAAACAGTTTGCAGTTTGAGGGGCAGAAGTTTTGGAAACATATTTTCCCGAGACAACCCAGCCAAGAAGGGTCTTTTCAAGAGTTGGATAGTCAGGGCCTTGCTTGATTTGACCAACAGCTAATAACTCAAAGAATGATTCAGCTCCAATCAGCATGTCTATTCTTTGTGGCTTGTAGAAATAGGGGTCTGCCAGTGGTAGGTTCTCTGAAATTTTTCCAATCAGTTACATTAACTGAATGGTCAGGGTGATAACCTGAAATGGATTTCAGGATCCAAAAATCAAAGGAGAACTCACTACCATTTATGCGCGACTTCACCACAGTGTGTATTTTATTCTTTACTTGAGAATTGGATTCACCAATACCAAGCAAGGTTATACACGACTCCTTTCTACGGATCTGTAAGCGGTGGGCTAGGTCTTCCGTGATGAAGTTTGTTTGGGATCCAGAGTCAAGGAGAGCTCTGGCCAAAATGTGTTCACCATTTTTGGTTCTGACGCTTACGATCGACGTTGCCAAAATCACCCTGTCCAACGAAGTCGCATACAGAGCATGAGAGGTGGAAGGGTGATCCTGATTTAAAGGAGGAGACGAACTCTCTGGGGGTGGCGGCAACGCGAGGCTATTATCAGTCACTGTGTATCGATGCAACAATGTGTGATGTGAGCGGCCACATACTCGACATTTGGCGACCTTGCATCGTACAACTGTGTGACCCTTTTGCAGACAATTAATACATAAGGATGCAGACTTTGTAAACTCGAACCTTTGCATAACCGAGAGACGTGAAAATGGCGTGCAGTTGGCCACTACATGGTCTCCCGAATTGCAATAGCTGCATGTTCGCTGAGCTCTACTGTTGGGGGAGTGGAAGAACAAGCAAATGAACTGCGATTGTGCGACTTGCTTGGCATGACTTTGTCGTGCCTTGCTTTGTTGATTCTTCCGCAGACAAATTCTGGTATCGACGATTTAAAACTTTTTCAAAGTCGGACCAAAGCGGCAACTTTTCGAAGTCAAGCTGTTCTTCCCACTTCTGTCTAGTCACTGTGTCGACTCTGTTTAAAACGAGATGAATGAGCAGTGCATTCGAAATCTTCGTATCGTCTCCTATCGATAGTAATGAACCATAGATTGAGGACACTGTATCGATGAGGCTCCTTAGGGACGATGCGGACTGTTGCGAGATTTTTGGCAGATTAAACAGTGCGGAGACTTGGTTCGAAAATATTAAACACTCGTTGTCGTATACTCGCTTTAGGCGGGCCATGGCCTTTGCGTAATTATCCTCGGTGACTTGGAACGCCTTTATTGTTCCTAATGCTTCATTAGAGAGGCACGAAATCAAATGATTAAATTTTTCTATCACCGGTCATCAATTTGAACCAGAGTCTCAAAGAGGCTAATAAAATTTTTAAACTCCGAATATTTACCACTAAACTTTGGTAGGGCCAATTTCGGAAGTCGAGCACGAGTTGGGGCCGTAGAAGCTGATACCGAGGGCGGCGTATCGCTTGTTAGCTTCAAAGCATCGATAAGCGACATTGTCTTTGCTTTGGTTACAATGGCCATTTCTTCCAGCTCGGCTTCAAATTCATCTTTGCTATCGATTTCTTCTATTTGCTCCTGCAATATGTTGGCCTTGTTAATGGAAGAATTCAGAACATCGAGTCTGCATTGTAGCTCTGTCAATTGCAATGGAATCGACCCACCCTCTAAACGATCCTCTAAGCGGCGAATGCTTTTGACTCGGTTTTAGAGCTTATTTTTTAAGTCATCAAGAACAGACTTATTTCCTTGTGACATTTTACTATTATTAATCTACGCGACGAAAACCAATATTTTGCAGATAAATAAATAATAAATGTCCAAACAAGAACGAAAATCGAGAACAACAATAATTGAATGTCGAGGCACGAGGTGTATAGTTGGTTGCAAGTGACAGAGAAAACGATATACCCTTACACTGTAGGGTAGAGCGTCACTTTCCAAGTGAGAGCCGAAAACAATAAACCCTAGGAATGTAGGGTAGCGCTTCACTTGCAAAGTCATAACAAAAACAATATACCCTCGAAAAACAGGGCAGCGGGTCACTTTGCGATCCGTTTTGATCAAGCGCGGCAACGAAATTCTCCCACCAAATACACAGCAAGCAACGGTGGATAAGCGAAAGCGAGAGACGAAAGAATGCACCGGTGCAGCTGCTTGTATGTATGTATGTAGGTATGTGTGGAAGTAAGTGTTATACCGCGGCTTGGGTTAATACCCTCTGCACACTGAGCCCATCCCGGAGGAACGGTGGGAATTTTTGAAATATGTGAAACTCCGATTCACACTGCGACCATCCACCCATCCATGAGAAACAGCTGATGCTCATTATTGCGTGCGGAAATTTGTTTACGTCTTTAATTAAAATGAATATTAATAATATTGCAATGGTTGTAAATGTGATTCAACAGCGAAACATATTCTTGACCAAACTAATCATGTTGCTGCACATGGATGATGAGGATGTTGACGAGGAGGAGATATTAGAATGGATATTTGTTTTGAAAAAACTGAAGCGTGGTCATTTGTGACTGCTTCCACAAAATCTAATCAATGTTTTAAATACAAATATACATGATAGGACTTTTTAGAAGCGGTTTGGGACATTTTGCGAGAAAGATGTAGCCGAAAACAAAGATGCTGTTTAATGAAAATTTTAAATCGCCATAGCATTGTATACTTTCGACTGTTTTCTGAGTACAGAATAGTCGGAGAGCTGTTAGCCAACAGCGTGTTCAATTTCCTGCATGAGTTTTGCAAAACACTCCTTATAAACAAATTCCCAGACGATAGTTCACAAACTATCTCACTTCTGAGTTTTTGTACCTGAGAATATTTTGACATCAGATGTTTTGTTGTTGTTGTTTTTTCAATTTTCTTGTCTGTCATTTTTTAAATTTTCGTAGTGAATTCCGATTTTTCGTTGTGAATGTCTATTACTTATGTTTGCTTTTGACAATTTTCAATTTCAATTACAGAACGGAAACGTGCGAATTAGAAACATCCCAGATGGATGGTGGAATAACTGGGAAATTTTCGGAACGGCAAAACCTTACGTACCATCCCACAAATGGATGGGGGATGGTGGATGGTCGACAGTGTAAAAAGACTATTAGCTCGTTGTTCTCGTCCCTAAGTTCCTGTATTTGTTTGGAGATCTTTGATTTCGGATGCGTCTTCTTTTGTTGCTACGTTTTTAGCACCGCCATCAAATAAGCCATTGTCGGCTTTTGTCGGATAAGCCATGGAATTTGGGGGGAACGATGCTGTCCGCTTTTTCCTGGCATTGCTTGCCTGGATTTCTGCAACAGATATTGTCCCAGGGTATGTACTGTTTATACTACTTCTCCCCCTGCTCTACAGATACCACGAACTGCTTGTTTTGGTGTATACTGCTTACTGACACTCCTTGTCTGCGCCCTTTCCGGCTTTGGCTGTCTGGAATTCCGGCAGAATTAGGCTGGCCCAAAGTCTTTGCTAACTGCCGATGGCAAACGACTTAAAGTACGGGTCGTCTTTGGATAGGATAAACTCCGCGCACCTACTGACTTGGTAGGAGGCTTCTGGCCCTGTGATGCAGTACTGCCCCCTGTCAGGGTTGACTGGGGTTCCCTGGTCACAAGGCGCTTACCAGCCGCGCTTTCCTTCTGCTTGGCAGCCACCCCGATAGTCGGTTAAACCCCGGTGCCACCCGACATGGATTGGCCCAATTGGCTTATAGGACCCATCCCCGCAGCGTATCTGCCTGAAGACGGTGGATTGACTTAGCCTTCTTTCCCGTAAAATGACGCCAAATTTTACACAAAACTACCGCGTACACTGACTTGAAGGCGCACAATCAAATCTTTGTGACCGCAAACATTCCAATTTTGTATGATTTTTATATATGTAGTACATATTACATATGTACCTAAGGATACGGAGAAATATCATCAAGCTTATCAGAGGGTATACCAAACTCCCTAAGACAGACAGTCTCAAGGCAAATAAACCTATGCAGTAAAGGTGTCAAACCATCGAGGGCACTATCGATAGTATCGATGTTTTTCTGCTAGCCGCTACTATCGATGGTTTTCCAACCATCATGATAGTATCGAGCTACAGTTGTTTCGCTATATGTTTGGATTGGCTGCTCTAAAGTGTATCATCTAATTTTTACAATGGACAAGTTCCTAAAAAGTTTCAATGGTACGTAAGATATACACAATATTATAGAGCATCTATTAAATGTTTTTATGTCATTTACACATGCATGGAAAGACATCAGCAAGGAAAATGCGGTAAAAGAAGACATCGAGGTCCAAGAAGAATAGTACATATAAAATGATACTGCGGATATTGGCGACGAACAATCATATATCGCCCGTACTCTTAAGCATGTCAAGAGCCCCAGATCCACTGACTGCCGACGAAATTGCCATATTAAATGATCTTCAAGTCTTACTGGCCCCATTTGATTATGTGACAACTCAGTGCTCATCTAGTAGCAAAGTAATTCCTTTATCAAACGGCCTGGTTCAAAGTCTCGTTGAGCAATACGACAATATAGAGACAAATGTTGGCAAGCAGGTCTGTTTTTTTTTTTGCAGGAAAACGCAAAAAAAAGGCTTTTCCCATTTGAAAAGCGTTCAACAACTAGACTTGCCACCATTATCCACGATACAAAAAAGAAGGATTTCGTTTGCAGATCAATGCTGATCAAGGCGCCGTTTTGCTGGAAAACATGTTGACCAATTACAATGGAGAACAACCTGAAGAACCGGAAGCAGAGCAGCCAGCACAAGTCTCACACGAGCAAACTCTGCTTAAGTTAATAAAAACCAAAGTAGAAAAGAAGAAAAGAAACAATAGAGTCGACGCAATTATCGTTCTTCGACAATATTTTGAAAAAATGAACACCGGAAATGATTTCAACCCATTAGAGTGTTGGAAGGTAAGTGGTGATAGTTACAGTTTTGTATATCAAACTTATTTGTGTATATACGTTTTTTTTCACAGCAATGAAAGTGACATGCCAGCTCTAGCCAATGTGGCAAGGAAAGCTCTGTGTGTTCCCGCAACCTCGACGGAGTCCGAGCGGATGTTCTCAAAGGCCGGACAAATTATTTCGGATCGTAGATCCGCACTGAAACCGAAAAATGTTGATAAACTATTGTTTATCAATAAAAATTGGTGGATTACCGATTACAACACTAAGTAACTTAGTAAATAAGGGAAGAAAAAAAAACTATGCATTATTTTATATTATTTTGAGACTGATATTTTGAAAGTATGAATAAACCGTTTAATTTTGAACAAATTTTGTATTATTTTGCTTAAAAAATAGCGTTTTATAGCATTTTTTAAGTAATAATTATTTGAGCCCGATACTATCACGATAGTGTCGATTGTTTTTTTCAAAACATTCAAAACTATCGATGGCTCAACTATCAATCGTTTGACAGCTCTACTATGCAGACTTCTTCTGTGAACTTGAGAATGTCATTGAAAAGGATAAGCCGTTCTAGACACTTAGCTGAAATGGGGATTAAGCGTAGTAGAGAGAGTTTAGAAGGCCAATAAAAAGATTCTTAGCAGAACCTAGGATACGCCCTTATGTGATTCAGTCGATATACATATACATACAGCTCTGCTGGTGGGGGGAAACTGCGCCCTTGGAGAAACTTGGTCTTTAACGTTTACCTATTTGGATGGTAAAACAAAAATGCCGTTTGGACATAATGTTAAAGGAGTGGACCATGGCTTTGTATTAAACCTAAATTTTCGTAGTGACAAGACGCTTTTTTGTATTGCGCCTTGCATGTCAGCTATGGATGAAAGAGGAGCCCAAAAACAATCTGAACTGAATAAGCTTGCACAATGCATATCTGAGCTTTTTCTGATCTGATAGCTTGAATATCGCAGCCAAAATTCTGCATGTACAGACAGGCCGCTGTTTTCGTTTACTTTTGCGTTTTCAACCAAAGCGGTCCTTTTTCGTTTTTTTGTGCTCCCGTTTTGACAAATTTGCTTATCGATGTTTTATTTTCTCACGCACAATTTAGTGCATTGCTCTCACATAATCCTCAGTTATGCAGCAGCAGCTGTTAGCACAAAAAAAGAAAAGTGTTGTTAGCCCTGACCAATTTTTTCTGAGCCAATTTTTTACGTTGGGATAAACAAATTATTTATAAAAAGGTACAAGCTAAATTGCTCTAAATTGGTGGCAATTTTATGACATTTATTTTTTTCCTTTTTCAATTAAGATTCGTTTTGTTGTATACTTTTACTTTTACTTTCTATTTCGGAGTAGAAAATGTTTCCGTTTGAAAACGAAAAATTGATATCGGAGCCAACGACTACCGCTTGCTCTATTTATATATCTATGTGTTTAATGTCGTTTTTCGCAAAAGGAACGTTTTGATTTGTAAGTTAATGCGGGGAAGGGGATATCTTTCCGAAATCTCTCTCCGTTTTCTTCCACTTGTCATGAGGGAAAGGAAATGCATTGGAAAAAAACCGGGAAAAACAGAGCAAGCACGATTGCTAGTTACATATTTTAATTCTTGAAATTCGTTTATCCTCTTTCCACCTAAAGGCCCAATTTTAGTCAAATTTTTAAATATTTTATCAGTTTCCATTTTTTGGCAGTTGTTTTTTTGCTATATCTGGTTCCTTCCCTTTTCTCACAATAATACCTGTCGTTATATCTCGCACACCTCCGCCAGAGGGCGCACACTGCAAGCGCGTGGAAGGGGTAGGTTAGCCAGGGCAATTTAATTTTTTCATCTGATCTGATCCAGATTCTCAAATCTGGTAGATATGGTCATTTTTTTTTATAATCACTTGCCTGAATTTAAGCTAGATTGTCCGTTTCACCCACTGTACGGCGGCGCACCATTCTAAGTTGTCCAATCGACAGAACCAATTCAGAGCATGAGCCCCTAATATCATCGTCCAATGTCGGCATGGCTTTCCCTAGTTAAGGAGTTTTGCCAAACGAAAAACTGAGGAACTTAGGCCCAGTAAAAGACAGAAAACACTAACGACCAATACGTATACTATATGTACATTAGGTTTCTTTAAGACAAAAAGGTGATAGTATAGCCGGAAATTAAACGAAGGAAATGTCAATACATATTCGCACAACAATTTTACTAATGTATATGTATGTATAGTTTTATTATTCACAACAAAATCGATAATTAATAAACAGAAGTCAATGCCTAATATACCGACAAATATACAACGAAAGTACGAATCTCCATTGGGTTCAACTCAATTACATATTTCTGGTTATCAGAATCTGATTTAAAGTAAATATCTACACCTTTAGGTCCTGGGACTTGATCATCTTTATGTAAATCAAATCGCTCTGTGTGAACAGTCCGCTTAATACGGTTACTTTCAGCACCCAACTGTCCAGATGGTAAAGCTTCATCAGAATACTTCACACCCAGCAACGGTTTTGCAGCACTTAATAAGTTTATAGCCTTGGCTGACTTTGAGAATGTTGCGTATGAGTCGTATACCTCTTCCTCAGAGTCAGGTACAAATTGCAATCTTTCAGTTTCATTTAACCAGGCATTTCCATCTAGAGTTGTTTCACGCATGTCGTCAATTTCGAAAGTACTAAGGACGTTTTTAACATTAATCTCTTCGGATCTAGAATAATGTACATCTTCTCCTTTCTCCATTATATGTTCAAATCGTACAAGGAGTTGATTTAGGTGCCATGGTTCTAAGGTAAGCAAATGTACGGATTTTGGTAATACCAATGAAATTCCCTGGAACTAAAAAAAAGTGTTTGAAATCAATACAATTTAATCAATATACATAATACTCACTATGTTTTGAAAAGACGTGCGCCATTCTTCTTCATTGTATGACCTCATATTGCTAAAAAATTTCCATGTAGGCAACAAGTTTTCTAGTTGTACAATCCGTTCAGTAGCTTTTAAAGAAATGCCTGAGCGATTACAGGATTGACCAAAGAAAAAAAGGTGCTTGCCACGTGCAATTAAACCTTCGCCGTGCTCTGTTTCATTTAATGCCTCCCCCACACCAAATGCATCATCGTGTAGTAAGCGACGGTGTACCATCAATTCTAGAGACCCATCCTGTAGGGAGCTTCCTCCTTGGGCCCTGTCCGGAAGAATTGCCATACGCGCTGTTCTGTCCTCCAAAGCAATTTTCGTTGTAACAGGATAGTAGTTACCTGAGACTTCTTCGTTTAGTTTTAAGTTCCATGTATCACGGCGGTTTCGTCGTCTCTTTATCATTTCCCGACCTTTGGGTTATAAAATTGAAATCATATTATGTATACTAGTTAGAAATAATATAGGTAAGTAGTATAAATCTAAATAAATAATATTCTTAAAATTAAAATATATTTTTTTCCATAGCTCAGTAAGATGTGGTTAAAATTCGCCCAAATTATAATGCATCTAATAGAAACGATCAAATCGTAAGGTTGTTAGCAGCTGTATTCCCCGAAATTAGCCTTTTTCATGTTCTTCATGTTTTCTCGTTGAGTTTCAACCCTCGGAAGAGAGCTTTTGTAGTCGCTGTTTGACCAATTGTAATAGTTATGCAATTTTTTGTCCAATTGCATCTTTTTAGAAACCGAAATATGTCGATATGTGTGTAAGCGACTGGAGATGCTAATTGTATTGGTGTTAAATACGCTAAAAATCTTACCGTTTGAATCTGTGTAGAATATGCCCGTCGACTCGATTCCAGAGTTAAAGCGGGTAATGACTTCCTTGCCAACGTCATCATCAATTGGAATTGGGCCGATTAGCCACTCGAACTCAGCATAACTTCTCGATCGATACAAGCGCACCACTTGACTTATCCAATCATTGAATTTTTGATGGACCTCTTGAACGATTTCGCCTCTGTACACTTCTATATCTACTTGGTTAGCGACGAAGTGGATTTTGTTTTGGTTTGGCCGGAAGATGTAAGCTCCAGATGATCTATTCAGAAACTCCGCATTGTTTCCGTTAGCACCTTCATAGTACAAAAACTCTTGGCTAACGAATTGTGTTAAGCCATCAGCAGTTACTTCTGAGAGAAACCCATTAGTGTCAAAGCCTAATTTGATATGCTAAATAAAGAAAAATTACAAAAAAAAGTAAAACAGTATATCGCTTACTATTAAAAGTGGCTTACTTCGTTTTCAATTACTGTTAAACTTGTTTTCTTTGGAGAACCACTTTGCCCTAAAAATTCTTTAACATAATTTAGTTTTTCAATATAATAAGTCCTATACCCCAATGGTGGAAGGTTAGAAGCAAGAAAGACCAGTTCGTACTGTACATTTGAGCTTCTGTTCTTTTTCATTTTCATTTTCATTACTGTGGATGGTACTGGTAGCACCTGAATGTCCATAGTCATACCTATAATTAAAAATTTAGTTTTCGATTTTTTGTAAAAAATGTATTTTATTTTCATCAACATACCATTATTATCAATTACTTTATAGTTGTAGTGTGTAACGGGTACTCTCACATATTCATCGGTGAAATGAGCAAGTGGATTGTAAAGCGTCAACGCAAATCTTTCATTTGACTCAGATACGGGACACGACGTGATGTTCAGCAAGGGGCAGATTTTAAAATCAAAAATATAATCATGGCGGGGCTTATTTGTACTCGAACTTGTTTCGGATTTTACTGATAGTTGATTCAACACAGATCTTGTGTTCCCAGCGCATGCCCTTATCCCGACACTCATGCGTTTTGCATAATCGAACGCGACTTTTTGCTTTTCTGTGCCTGTTATTGCATCATGGTGCTGCATGATACCAAGTGTTTCGCGCATAAATGTCAAATGTGGCTCAAATTCAACCGATTTTTTGGAGCCATTGCACTTAGTTGCTTGCATACTTGCAAGAAATGATTTCCATCCGCTCAAAGCGTTTTAACGTTGGTCGCGATGTAAAGTATCCGGTCCAGTAAGCATGAGGGTCAGATGCGTATGGAAAGAAGTCATCGCTCTTAGTAGGCCATGTAATGCCGGACTCGTGCAGCGACTTGAGATAACATGATGGTGTCGAATAAATTAAGTTTATATTTGACCCGTTCACCTGACGCGCATTCGCATACCTGTGAATTAGAAAACAAGAATTATCTGCGTAATGGTTTCCCAACTCGCTCATTTTCATGTTTGCTATAATTTGTTAAGGAAAGCCCCTGCCCCTTGAATTACTTACTTTATTAATTTGTCCAGATTTGTATACCACATTTCAGCGTTTTGGTAGTTGAAATCCTCACCCATAGTAATAAGTAAGTTAGGTGTCCGATAACTTTCGGCCATTTTAGTAACAAAATCAAAGAAAGCATCTACCTGTTTATACATACATACATTTACTTATATGAGTGGCAATGAATGCAATTAATTTTTGCACCTCCTGACAAAACATTTTCGACAGAATATTCTTAGTTTAGAGGCTTTCATTAACAATATACATACATATATACGTTGCACATATAAACTAAATGCAAATTACCGTATTAATTTGTCGAGGTTTTTGTAATAAACTTGTGCAGCCTGATATGTAAAATCACCACCCATTGTTATAATAACATTGTTGGTGCGGTAATATTTGCTTTGTGTTTTGGCATAGTCCAAAAACGTATCGACCTGATGCAATAAGTAACACAATAGGAAGACAAAAATATGACAAAATGTCGAACACAATGTCTCTCGTAAGTAATAACATCAAAAACATAGAATATGTGGAATCTCACCCGTTCTTTTACATTGTTATCCGGGCTATGTTTTCCATCAATTATAGGATCATCATTGCACAGAATATCAAAACAAAATCCATCCGGTGCTTGGTAGTTATTGTAAAGGACACCACTGAACAGATCAGATGCCTCTGCTATTTTGAGAAGGTATATGTTATCGTTTTGTTTATATAATATAATAATAATATAATATAACTTAATAATAATATAATATAACTTAATAATAATATAATATAATAATAATATAATATATAATATGATATAATAATAATATACATAATATAATAATAAAAACATTTTCGGATACCCAAATTTGCGGATCCGTGCCATATCATTTCAGCGTTCTTTGTCATTAGGCGTTCGTCCTTATCCTGGTAATCTAATCGGCCGAAAAACATTCCATCGAACCCCATTTGCGCGAATATAGAAGCCATTTCTCTTGAGTGACCGAATGGATCAATTTGCCACCCTATTCGAGGACGACCACATTCTCCAAAGGTATCATTTAGTCGTCTGAAATGGCTCTTTTAATGAATATGTTTGTATAAAATGTTATTCTCATCCATACCTTAATCCCCAGGAAAATTGATCTATTATGCTTTGATAATGCGTTGTGGCTTCATCATTCATACTCCATGCTCCACCAATAAATTCCAGCCTTCCTTCGTTTACTAGCTTTTTGACGGATTCTTGAACTGTAGAAGTTTGTTCCTTCCACCATTTAAAGAAAAAAGCCGATTCAACGTAAATAAATCGTTTCTCTGGATCCTTGACCAACGCATCCACAACTGAATCAATTATATATTGCACACCAGCCTTTTGAATATTGGTCTTACTGCCATAGTAATATTGGTCAACCGTTTTTAACCATCCGACGTCATCATGGGTGTGTGCTATAAGATGCACATTTAACATATTCGATTTAGTAGGATGACAGCTCTAAAATGTTTGGAAAGGTTTTAATTAAAATTTTTTTAAAAAGTACTTTTAGCTCAGACTTTGACACAATAGAAATTATGACTATGGCCATGAGGTAAATTATTCATTATTTAAAATAAAAATTATTTTAAAATTAAATCTTTGAATGTACTTTGCACAGTGTTTTTGTATTTTACGACCAAATTTAGGTTGCGGGCCTGGTTGAGTCGATCCCATACGTAAACTCTCTAGAAATTAAAATATACTTACCATTTCCAAAAGTTAATAACTAATACCATAATAGACTTTAGGAATTTAGTAGGCATGTGTAAGTTTTGTGGTGGAAGTGGATGGGTGTTACGCCCAAAAGAAGGCATTTTGACACTATAAAGTTATACATTTTTTATCAGCATCAATAGCCGTCTTGTGAATAAAAAATATCCATGTACATACATATGTAGGGGAGAGGTCCCGGTTGTGGACCTAGTTTTGTTATTGCCTCATAACTTTTGACCAATTGAATATTGTACAAATATTTGTGTACCAATTTAAAGCTAGAGGTATTAGCTAACTATCAGTGAAGTACTAAATTGATTCCTTCATTCAGAAAAATGTTATCAAATATTTAGTGAAGTGACCTTTTTTCGAGAAAAAAATATAGGCCTAGTTGTAGACCACTCTGAAAAATCCGCTTAAAATTAAAAATATGAAAGAAAATCACCACAAAAAACGAGAAATTGAAAGTTTATTTACTTTAAGAGCCTACTGGCATAAAGGAAAATAAGGATGACACTTTTTAACAATAATCATCGTAGTCACAGTCGCAGTGCTTTCATGTGAAGTAGCTGGCACGCATCGCATTAGCTGCTCTGACTAAATTCATTGCATTTATTGGAGTTTGCGGCGGTCAATTTCCATGGCAGTCGGTGCAGACAGATGATGCAAATCCTCATCATCGTGCAAAAGAGCCTTGCTTCGTTTAGTTGCTGGTTTGACTAATGAGGCCTTGCGTCCACGCTTCTGGGCAGAAACAAATGCCTGGCTATTTTTTAGATTCGGCTGCTTTATTCCTCAAAGAAGCAATGCTGTGCGGTGAGGTAATCACGGAGCTTTTCATTGGCTTTCTTCCACGATTCGAAGGCTTCTTTGGTGTAACCGCTTGCAGAGGACCAATATCTTCTAAAAGTGACAAGCAGCTCGTTGACGATGCTCCTGATGATAACGGCAGAGAGAGAAATAGCTAAAGCTCATAACCCAGCGCAAATGCCTAAATAAGTTTGATATTCTGTGCAGCATGTTCATTGTGTGGTTGTATGCGTGAAATGAGATCACATACGTCACACGTATACATGCTGCCGAGCAGCCACTGCATCGTCTAGAATCGATCATCAAAAGCTCGACTAATTTACAGCGGTTTAAATGTTATTATTTTGTAAAACATTACCATGAACAACGATATTATGCAGTTTCGTAACCAAATACACGCATTAAATACAACAAATCAGGTGGTCCACAACAGGTATCATGGCGTGTGTCAAAACCAGGCAAAAAAAAAGACAATTTTTCCAAAAAAAAAAAATTTGTTATGCATATATTTTGGTTAAGAACGAAAATAATTCACAAACAACAATGATTATCACACTACAAGGAAAACGAAACACTAAAATGTTTGTACAAAATTTAGATCCATTTTTTCGCACTTCATTATGTATTATGCTCACAGCACCTAGACTCGTTCTTTTTCTACACGCACCCAGATGTTTTTAGGCAACAGGGTGCCGGTCGCACTCAAGCAATGCGTATTACCCGTGTGTTTTGTACACACCATGGTGCCTGTGTGTGTACATATGAGTAATTTTCGGCTGTAAAAATAAAGTTAATTCTTCGTGCTTGTCGAAATTTTCATATTGAGACTAAGCGACCCATTTCCAGCAGCAGGTACTAAAAAAGCAACACAAGCGAAGCAAACAAAAGAAATCTTAACATTCAAGACACTGTATACATTTTGTGCTTCAGTTTTCACCCATCCATCTTTCGACTCCGATGCGCCAACGTATGCCCCACACACTCATTCACACAGCTACACACTCACTTTTGTTACTTGCGTGGTTAGAAATACCGGGTGTCAAAATCACCCTACATTTACCCGGTGCACTTTAAGTGCCGGTGGCTTGTTTCAGTTCTCTGCTCCCAATACTCAGATCGGTAGCACCCCTGTAGAACCAAACGAGTCAATTGACCCTCTCGAACTAGCTCCGCGCCGATTACCGCGCAACTAGTTCTGCAACTAGTTACGCGGGAAGCGATCGGCGACCAGTCCAATAAGAAACAGAAAAACAGAAACGAAGCCGCTCTCCCTTTGTTTACGACGTCGACAAATAACCGAAAACCTACTGTACTTTCGCTCACGCGGGAAGATCCACTAGGCTCCACGTGGAGTTGCGATCTCAACCGGGTGTCGTGATCCATAGATCGGCAGAGGTGATAGATACACTTCGCTCCTCACCAAAGGGGAGAGTATGCCCAACTAGTATACTCTCGAATTGGTACCAAGATGAGTCGCTATGTATTTGCTATAGCTTTTTATCCTGGGGCGCTAATTTGCGCATGGTACCATATTTACCGTGATATGTGCATTGCACAAAGCACATCAAACACCGTGGTTGAAATCCCTTTCTGTGGAACCGCCACGTTAAATAAAGCTGAGTGATCAGATTTATCTGTACTTTCGCTCGTGGAATACTATAGAAAAAAAATTACAAAAACAAAATGCATTTGTTCTCCGCGCGTTTGCTTTCAGCGTTGTTCTTTTCACTTCTGTGCAAGTTCTAGTTCCTGATAGAACCATTTGTGAAAACGCTGTTTAAAATCAAATAAAAAGTGAGATGTATACTTTAATTTCAGCAAATAAACGGTAATAAAAGGTAAGTAATTTTCCGACCCCATAAAGTTTATATATTCTTGATCAGTATCAATAGCCGAGTCGATAGAGCCATGTAATGTCTGTCCGTCCGTCTTGTTTGACGCCTCGTTCTATAAAAGACTATAAAAGCTAGAGCAACCAAATTTTGTTTCCTGACTCATGTATTATCACACTGAATCAAGTTTCTTACCAAAAAGTGCCACGCCTCCTCCGCGTCACAAAGGACGAAAATCTGTGGAATCCACAATTTTAAGGATACGATAAATACGCAGTATCGTAGAGAATGACAAAATCTGGTAAAGATTGGATCATTATTATAGCCAGAATGAAGAAATTAATTTTCAGTTGCTTCTACACCTCCTCTGGCGCTGCTGACGTCTATTCATTGCCTTTCTCGCTCGCACACACTCTACCTGCAATACGCGCACCCCCTCGCGGAGGAGAAGTAGAATCTAAATGGTAGATGTATGTAGAATATTTGTTCTGGATGTAAAATCTATTTTTTAGATGTAGTTAACAAATGTAAAAAAATGTAAAATGTAAAATTTTAAAATTTCTATTTAAATTATATACTGACTGAGTACGGATATAAAAGTAGGTCGCGACTAGAAGCGACTCACGTTCCTTCTCGTTAATAATATGATTAGCAACAGACATTTGCGTACCTAATATACATATTTTTTTCTTAGAATAATTTAAAGTGTAAATGTTCAGAAATTGGAAACGAATTTCAAAAAGCGAAGGATAAATATGTGAATTTGTAATATAGAACGAATAATGGAATAAGTAAATCGTAAAAAATATATACTTTCAGAAACTCTGCAACAGCAGATTGCTGTTATATATGTGGTAAGACTAATAAAAAATAATAGAACAATGTTTTCCGACCTTTTTTCTCTTTTGTATTCTTTTATTTATTTAATTTATAGCTATCATTAAGTTTTTACTATTTACATATGTATGTATATATGAAATAAATACTATGATATTATACCTACATTTTATAAAACGATTTTGTATTTTTATTTATTAAGCAACAAGCTACTGGTAATCGAAAGGGTAATCGATCGGGAACTAGTTGCTGACGATCTACTGGTAACTAGGTCGGAACTAGCACCTGAGAAACTACATAGCTACTGGTAATCGAAGGGTAATCGATCGGGAACTAGGGGTGGTCACGCGCTACGACATGCATGTGATAAATTCTCCGCTGAAATACATTGTCGGGGAAACGAAGCGGAACTAGGAACATGAGAATGGTAGCTAGTTCGGCACCGGTACTGAACTAGTTGCCCGGTACTAGAGCAGAACCGTCAACAGTCAACGACCTCAGACGTATTTTTGTATCGTCGTGAAAATTAAATAAACGCAATTAATCGCAAATTAATTCGCGAAAAATAAACTTTCGCGGTATGCATGGGTACTTCTGCTCGTGTGGCCCATAAAAATCAAATCGCGTAATAAAAATAAAAAGAAATCCAAAGTTGGTTATGGAGGGTGAGTCACTCTTTAACTTCATTCTAAACTCCAATCTCGTTATCTGCAATCGAGGTAACGACCCTACTTTTATCATAAAAAACCGACAGGAGGTTATTGACCTCACACTAGTGACCCACAAAATGTCGGACATAGTCAAAAGTTGGAGATCTTAGAAGACCACTCCTTCTCCGACCATAGGTACATCGAGACAATACTATCTCTCGAGAGCCCAAAACCCGCGGACTATATAAACCCCAGGATCGCCAACTGGGATCTATATAGGGCAAGCATGGAAAGATTACTCCCTCCCACACCACCAAAATGTCCGGACTCTCCGGACGATCTAAATAGCCTGGTAAATAGCTTCACCGAAGCGTGCAACAAGTCCTTCGCGGCAGCATGCCCCTCAATCAGACCCAAAGGGTAAAAGAAACCCCCTTGGTGGTCAAAAGAAATAGATATCCTACGTAAGAACTGCAGGTCTCTTTTCAGTAGAGCCATAAGCGGTAGCGAGTAAGATCACTGGGCAAACTACAAAAGCAGTCTAGCCCTATACAAAAAGGAAACTAGGAAAGCAAAAAGAGCTTCTTGGCAAAAATTTGGCTCCGACATTGAGGACACATCGGAAGCTGCGAGGCTACGTAAAATCCTCTCAAAAACAACCCCCTCGGTGGGATACCCAGACCCATTTTCCCGCGTGCACTACCATCGAGCCGGCAGCCCCCACAAGTGAAGGCCCGATAGCCTCGATGGAACACATTCTCTCAAAACGGAACATAAGCTGGGCGGCAAACAGCTTCAAGTCCTTCAAATCTCCTGGTCCCGACCAGGTCTTCCCGGCACAATTACAGAAAGCCGGGAACATGGCCATAAACTGGTTACAATGTATCTTCAAGAAGATACTGGTAGTGGGAAAAATTCCCCAGCTTTGGCTCAAGGCTAAAATAGTCTTCATCCCAAAAGCAGGGAAAGCCTCACATACAACCCCAAAAGACTTTAGACCAATAAGTCTATCGTCCTTTCTTCTCAAAACCTTTGAGAGACTAGTCGGGCTACAGCTGAGAACAACCATAAATCCTCAGTGGCTGTCAGGCGCACAACATGCCTACCAGAAAGGAAAATCCACGGAAACGGCACTCCATGAGGTAATCTCAGCGGTGGAGAAATCCTTAAGCGTCAAAGAATACTCCTTAGTTGCGTTCCTCGACATCAAGGGTGCCTTTAACAATGTCAATCCGGGAGCCATAACGGAGGCCCTGACTGACCTAGGGGTGGACCATCACTTGGTGATGCTCATTGATCAATTGCTCACATGCAGGACGGTGACATCATCGATGGGATCTTCCACTCAATCAAGGTATGTCAACAGAGGCACCCCGCAAGGTGGTGTCCTGTCTCTCCTTCTATGGAACATAGCAGTCAACAAGATTCTATGCAACCTGGAAGGGGGGGCTGCAAAGTGGTGGCATACGCGGATGACGTTGCCATTATCTTTTCAGGAAAATTCCCTCAGACACTTTGCGATCTTATGACCGCAAAGCTCGCGTGACTGTCTGAATGGACAACGTCGCGGGGTTTGGGAGTAAATCCCTCAAAAACGGAACTTGTGTTGTTCACAAACAAACACAAAGTCTAAATCCCCCGATATTAAACGGATGCAGGCTCTCCTTCAGTGACGATGCCAGATATTTAGGGCTGGTAATTGACAGGAAGCTCAGTTGGAATCTAAACATCAAAGATAGAGTGAAGAAGGCCTCGATAGCCCTTTACACTTGCAAAAAGGCCATTGGATTGAAATGGGGCATGAACCCAAGCATCGTCCAATGGATATACCTAGCAATAGTCAGGCCAATACTACTCTACGGAGTTACTGTGTGGTGGCCCGCCCTGTGCATCAGTGGAGCCTTGCGCACTACTCCAAACGATGCGTTAAAGGCCATCTTATGCCTCCAGGGCCATGACCATGCGGGTATGAGGCAGGCAGAAATGACAGCAATTCGTCTAAGAGACTCCGACAAATGCATTCATCCTTAACGGAAATAACATTGTCCCCACAAAAACGGACTACTGTATCCCAAAGGAGTACATAGACACTCCCTTTGAAATAATTATCCCCCAGAGAGACAAATGGCTCGAGGGACCTCCAGGCCCTGAAGGACCCATACAAATATTCACAGATGGTTCAAAACTGGACACTAAGGTCGGAGGGGGAATATACTCCGAACAGTTAAACATAAGACACTCTTTTAGGCTCCCAGATCACTGCAGTGTCTTCCAAGCGGAAGTCATAGCGATCAAGGAAGCCCTGTTCTGTCTTCAGGAAGCTGCCACTACGGCAACTTACCTAAATATCTACAGTGATAGCCAAGCCGCGATCAAATCGCTAAATGCGATAACATCAAGCTCGGCTACCGTGGAAAACTGTCGCAAATCTCTTCATGAGATGGCACATCAGTTTGCAATCAGCCTAATTCGGGTCCCGGGTCACAAGGACATTAAAGGCAACTGCATAGCAGACGAGCTGGCCAGAGCTGGTACAACAATCCCCCTTCTCCACGACAAGGAGGATATTCGTATGCCAATGGCCACCTGCAAGCTCAAAATAACAGAGCATTACAAGCAACTTACAAACGACAGATGGCAATCACTGCCACTATGTCGCATAACTCGGCAAACCTGGCCCAACATAAATAAAAAGCGCACCGACGAGCTCTGCAAACTAAGCAGGAAAAGGTGCAGCTCAGTCATACGCTCCCTTACGGGACATTGGCTAATTGGCACACACGCAAACCGGCTGGGTGCCCCCTATAACGACTACTGTCGCAGCTGCGGAGATGAGGACGAGGAGGAGACGGTGGAACATCTGTTCTGCTCCTGTCCTGCACTCAGCAGAAGGAGACTTCAATATTTGGGCTCACCTTTCTTAACCGACATTTCAGACATGTCTGCAATGGGTCCCAGAAGGATTGCAAACTTTATAAGGGCATCCGGATGGGATAATGGATAACATGGAGTCTCACAGGGAAAGGGGGTAAAAGTTCCACGCGGTATCACAACGGGCCGAAACCGGCCTAAGTGTGTCGGGATCCCGACAGCCGCCTCAACCTAACCTAACCCAACCTAGTTACAAAATTAGCAGATAAAATTGGCGCAGATACATTCATGACGTCCATAAAAAGGGGTAACATGTCCGACACAATTTTTCCTCAACGAACAAAACCTAATTTTTCTTAAAGATTTTGGGCTTAGAAATGAATTGATGATTTATTTTTTTTTCTACGATAAATTTTTTTTTAGAATTTTTGAAAACATATTTTTTAAAGCTTTTTTCAGAGGTAGCGCTTTTTGTTTTCACATAACTCAAGTATCTTATGTCTGGTTGTAAAGAACTTTCCTATTCTGGAAAGATAATTTAAACAGCTAGAAGTAAAGCCCAAACACTTTGTGATTTCAGCTTACTGTCTGGGAAATATAAAGCATTCAAATGCAAAAATGATGACGCCTAAATAATGCACATATACACAAAAAAAAAGAGAAGGACCGTGTGAGTACCCGTACTCAGTCAGTATATACATTTGTCAGCTGGTACAGATCGGATTATTATTATAGCCAGAATGAAGAAATTTTTAATTTTACATTTTACATTTTTTTGCTACATCTGTTAGCTACATATACATCTAAAATGTAGATAATAAATCTACAACAAATATTCTACTACCATTTATATTCTACATCTCCTCCGCGAAGGGGGCTCTCGCGCATTGCACAGGGCAGTGTGTGCGAGCAAGAAACAGAATGAATAGCGTCAGCATGGCCAGAGGAGGTGGGGAAAGCAACTGAAAATTACTTCATTCTGGCTATAATAATAATCCGATCTTTACCAGATTTGGCAATCTGGTAGATATAGTCATTTTCTACGATACTGCGTTTTTAGTTTTATCGTATCTTCAAAATTGTGGATGCCACAGATTTTCGTCTTTTCTGAATGCGGAGGGGGCGTGGCAAAATTTTGTGATACCACATGATTTTGGAAACAAAATTTCGTTGCTCTACCTTTTATAGTCTCTGAGATCTATGCGCTCATTAAGACGGACAGACAGACATGGGCTATCGATTCGGCTATTGATGCTGATCATGAATTATATATACTTTATAGTCGGAAACGTTTCCTTCTATGCGGTACACACATCCACTACAGTAGACCCCTTAACTCTTTTTGAGTACGGGTATAATGAAGAACTCAGGATATAATTTTTTTCGACTTTTCCTGACTTTTTGAAGCCAAGTTTCTAAAATATACTGCACAAAAATCATAATTTCTGCTTTTGAATGCTTTATATTTCCCAGATGTAAGCTGAAATCACAGTGTTTGGGCTTTACTTCTAGCTGTTTAAATAATCTTTTCAGAATATAAAAGTTCTTTGCAATCAGACGCAATAAATACCTCGAAAATTAAAAATGAATTACTAAACCTACCAACTTAAAATTAGCAAAAGATTACAAGTCTATTTCACCGCCCAAACGAAATGGACCCGTCCAACGCACAAATTTCCAGGAATATGGACACACCTAAACTAATTGCACTCTACGAGCAGTATGCGTTGCCTGTGGGGATGTCCATCTCACTAAGACCTGCCCCGTAAACAAGGAGGACCCATCTGCAAAAAAATGTAGCAACTGTGGGGGAAACCACACTGCCAACTATAGCGGTTGTCCTGTCTATATAGCATTGAAAAATCGCCAAAATCATCAAATAGCTGTAGCTCGAAACCCAGTCGTCCAGTCATATATTCCATCAACTACGACACCAGGATTTTCTTTTGCTCAGGCGTTAAGTTACAACAACGGGTCGTACGCCTCAGTCTCTAAGCCGACTCCTCAACAAACCACTGCAGGAATAATGCAGCATCAGGCATCAAATGAGATCCCAGAAATCACTGCCCAGGATACCCCTACAAATCCGTCACAAATGCCTGGTGGAATCGAGTCAATGCTGGTAACTATAACAAACACAATGGTAGCAATACAACAAACGATGCAGGAGCTTATGCGCAATCAAAATCTCCTCCTGGAGCTCCTACTCAAACAGAAATCTGTTGAAATGGTTTGTCTAAATATATCATTCTAGAATGCAAATGGCATTTCACAGCACAAATGCAAGCTCTTGCAATTCCTCTCTCAACACGACATTGACGCCATGCTCATATCAGAGACTCACCTAATAAATAAAAATGATTTTCACCTTGACGGCTATAACTTCTATGCGACTAATCATCCCGATCGTATAAAGCATTATCCGTTGCCATCATTTGCTATACCTTATCTGCAGGCAACATCAAGCGTCTACATAAACCTTGCCGCAGTATACTGCCCACCGCGCTTCTGCATTTCCGAATCAGAATTTATAAAATTCTTCGACCTATTAGTAGGTGACCGATTTATAGCATCTGGTGACTACAATGCCAAGCACACCTATTGGGGATCTTGACTTACCAACCCAAAAGTAAAACATAAAGTCAAAGCCATCATTATATAGACATATCAGTCTGCTGCCTTGCCTATCGAAAATATTTGAAAAGCTACTTCTGAATCGTATCAAACAACACCTACACAGCAACGGTGTCATCTCGATGCACCAATTTGGATTTCGCGAAAAATGAAACCATTGAACAAGTAAACCGCATAATCTCTGCGATAAGAAATTCGCGAAAAAATTAAACCATTGAACAAATATACCGCATAACCTCTGCAATAAGAAATGCATTTGAAAGACAGGAGTATTGCTCCGCTGTTTGGATGTCGCCCAGGCTTTGGCCGCGTTTGGCTAGAAGGCTTCATCTGCAAAACTAAAATATTACTTCCACAGAACATCCATGGAATACTGGAGTCATACCTACAAAAAAGAATTTTCTGTTTCCTCTCCGAATATCATCCAATTGAAGCTGGTGTACCCCAAGGCAGCGTGCTTGGACCGACATTGTATATCATCTTCACAGCAGATCTACCGACAAACAGACCATTAACAACTTCGCCATTTCCCAACAAGAGCAACGGAACATTTGTCATCTCATCTCGTGGACTTAGAAAAGTGGCTAGCAGACTGGCGCATACATGATGTCGCGGCACGACCTAGTTTTAACGATTGATAGTATTCGCGTGTATTTATCCAGAAATTAGGTATTTGGGGTGTCCTGTGGTCACACTAAATTAGCAAGCCAAGCTAAGCCATGTTTCCGCTTCGGATTTATTCCGATTGACGAGACCACGAGAGTAGGAGGAAAGACTGCGGTACGTAGCCACCAAAGAGTTGAGGTTAGACCTAAGGCAATGTATTTCACTCCACAGAATAAAACGCATCACATATCATTTTTACGCTACGAGAGCTGGTGTTCTTGTTTCGGTGTCGATATATCGAAGTGTTGACGGCAACTTCTACGAGGTCGTCGTCGGTCGGCGTCACATGTAAACGAGCAAAAGTGCAAGCATGTCACCTTTACCCTTAACAGAAAAACCTCCATTATACCTGAACAGCATCAACATTCCACTTACAAGCGAAGTAACAAACCTCGGTGTTCATCTGGATAGAAGACTTACTTGGCGTAAGCACATCGAAACGAAGAGGAATCTACTCAAATTTAAAGGTAGTAGTCTACATTGACTGGAGTACAAAGTACTTTTGTACAATGCAGTTCTCAAACCCATCTGGACATACGGCTCCGAGCCATGGGGAAATGCTTGCCCAAGTAATTTAGAAATAATCCAGAGAGCTCAATCGAAGATACTAAGATCTATCACTGGGGCGCCATGGTACATACGGAATGAAAATATCCATAACGACTTAAAAGTAGGATCAGTTAAAGATAGAACTGCCAAGGTGAAAGCAAAGTATCAGGGCAAGCTACAGGCTCATCCTAATAGACTTGCGCAGTCTCTAATTTGGCACACTAGCCACGACACACGACTCCATCGAAGCGACCTCCCCACGCACAAATAATACTTAGTTAGTGACGTACTCTACATAATTAAATGAAATTAATTAAATAAATTTATTAGATTAAGATTTGCATACTTGTCGTCAGTCTCTAATAGAGACGATTCGATAAATAAAATATTGTATATACTAAAATTTGGTTTTTTCTTTGGCAGAAAATGAAAATGCAAAAATTATGATTTAGTGCTGTATTTTTGTCAAAATTTTGACTTTAAAAACTCAGGAAAAGTCGAAATTATATCCTGTGTCTTTATACTTTTTGTGTATGTACTAGAGCCCTGCATGAAGGGGCAACCGAATCGATTCGCAGTGATTCGGTATTTGCTTCGTCCGATCTAATTAAATCAGCGATTTGGCTTTCTCCGTGATTCGAATCGCACGCCCAAAACGGACCGAACGAATCATGTTTCGTAATTTTTACTGCGTCAGATCCGAACAGTTCGATTTTTCTCTCTTTTACTCTTCACTTGATTTTCTGGTAGAGAGAACGAGAAAGCAATACACAAATTTTCTGATTTATTGTTTTGCCCTCGGCCTGAAAATATTTATTTGTGTGTATGCCTTTCTGTGGCTGTGTGTCAACGGTGCGTGCTACGCATACTTACGCAACGATGACCTGCCATACGATCTACTATTTACGTTAACACAGGGATTTCCTACGACCATAAGTGATGACATTGGCATCGAGCACTAGTCGACAAATAAGTTATGAATTTCCCTAAAAAGTAATGCATTAATAAGTGATATGGTGTGTTCATATTCGTGAGGCCGACCGGCTAATACCGGCCAATTCGCCTAAATTGTCTCTGAAATAAAATGGGTTAATAAATATATATCCATTCGAAATTTATAAAATCTTTTTAATTTGTTAACAATGCTGTCATTAGCCGATAGCTGAGATTCGCAGTGCATTTACGCCAACAACAAAAACAAAACACCCGCCAAAATATGAAATTGAAATTTCGTGCAAACACACCGATAATTTCGATATTTCCAGTTTATTATACCCGTACTCAAAAAGAGTTAAGGGGTATACTGTATTTGTGGTAAAAGTGGATGTGTGTAACGCAGAGAAGGAAAATTTTCCGACCCCATAAAGTATATATATTCTTGATCAGTATCAATAGCCGAGTCGATAGAGCCATGTCTGTCGTCCGTCCGTCTGTCTGTCCGTCTGTCTGTCTGTCCGTCTGTCTGTCCGTCTTGATGAGCGCCTAGATCTCAGAGACCTTAAGAGCTAGATCAACCAAATTTTGTTTCCAGACTCATGTGATATCACACTGTTACAAGTGTATTTCAGAATTTCGCCCCGCCCACTTCCGCCTCCACAAAGGACAAAAATCTGTGGCATCCACAATTTTAAACATAAGATAAAACTAATAGCGCAGTATCGTAAAGAATGACCATATCTATCAGATTGCCGAATCTGAACCAGATCGGATCATTATTATAGCCAGAATAAAGAAATAATTTTCAGTTGCTTCCCCCACCTCCTCTGGCGTGCTGACGATATTCATTCTCTTTCTCGCTCGCACACACTCTGCCCTGTGCAATGCGCGAGCAACCCCTAGCGGAGGAGATGTAGAATATAAATGGTAGATGTAGAATATTTGTTCTACATGTATTATCTACATTTTACATGTAGATGTAGTTAACATATGTAGCAAAAAAATTTAAAATGTAAAATTAAAAATTTTTTTTTTATTTCAATCATAAGCTCATAAATTTATATACTGACTGAGTACGGGTATAAAAGTAGAGTCGCGACCAAAAGCGACTCACGTTCCTTCTCGTTCATTTTTTACAACGCACAATAAACGTTTTTTTATTTAAATAAAACACTGCACTTACCTGATAAAAATTTTGTCGACGCCGACGGCAAACCCGAATTCTGTTACGGAACGCGTTGTAACAGAAAGAAAAGAATGAAAAAGAGAAATAAGAGTTTGGTTTGACCGACGCATCGATCGCAACGTCGATTTCAAATTCTGTTCGGCTGCCGCAGCGGCAGCATCGCTCACTTCTGGTACTGCGACGGATATACATATGTACACATTTACATATGGGCTTTTCTCTGACGAGGTCCACCGTGACCAAAAAATTTAATTTCTATAAAAACACATTTCCATATATGTACGACAACTCATTCACCGAATTGATTAATTTCATTAACTTTGATGTGAAAACCTATTCAAATAACCAAAATTCATTTTGCGGTAATATTTTCTACTATGTATATAAAAACGAGAAGGAACGTGAGTCGCTTCTAGTCGCGACTCTACTTTTATACCCGTACTCAGTCAGTATATAAATTTATGAGCTTATGATTGAAATTTAAAAAAAAATTTTAAATTTTACATTTTACATTTTTTTGCTACATTTGTTAACTACATCTACAGTAAAATGTAGATAATACATCTAGAACAAATATTCTACATCTACCATTTAGATTCTACATCTCCTCCGCTAGGGTTGCTAGCATTGCCAGTGCAGAGGTGCGAGCGAGACAGAGAATGAATAGCGTCAGCAGCGCCAGAGGAGGTGGGGAAGCAACTGAAAATTAATTTCTTTATTCTGGCTATAATAATGATCCGATCTGGTTCAGATTCGGCAATCTGATAGATATGGTCATTCTCTACGATACTGCGTTTTTAGTTTTATCGTATCTTCAAAATTGGGGATGCCACAGATTTTCGTTCTTTGTGAAGGCGGAAGGGGCGGGGCGAAATTTTGAAATACACTTGTAACAGTGTGATATCACATGAGTCTGGAAAAAAAATTTCGTTGCTCTAGCTTCTATAGTCTCTGAGAACGAGGCGCTCATCAAGACGGACAGACGGACAGACAGACAGACAGACAGAGACTCGGCTATTGATGCTGATCAAGAATATATATACTTTATGGGGTCGGAAAATTTTTCTTCTCTGCGTAACACACATCGACTTTTACCACAAATACAGTATACCCCTTAACTCTTTTTGAGTACGGGTATAATAAGTCGGGTTTCCTTCCTGACGCTATAACTCCAGAACGCACGAACCGATTTCCACGGTTTTGCATTCGTTGGAAAGGTCTCGGGCTCCGTGAGGTTTATAGCAAAGAAAATTC